>JAQZBX010011046.1:0-43363 GCA_029593785.1 Cabassous unicinctus | reverse complement strand
CACCACCTGATAATCTAGACTATAATTTAGAACAAGATGCTTACAGACTGCTACCAGCAATTTTATAAACATTTCATACATAACATTTATTTACAATGCTCAGCTAAGTACAATTCTAGGCAGGTGTCAGTGGTCAGTTACAATTTTAAAATTCAGTCCAACTCCACACTTGGAGTAAATGCCCATTTTCTAAAGACTGATTATTAAGCACTTGATTTTTATTTGGACCCAAACATAGGTGGCTGCCAGCATGAGGATTTGAAAGCCGTTCATTTTTTAACTTCTAATATTTTTCTTCTGCCAGCCTTTTTTTTTTTTTTTTTTTTTTTTTTCAAAGTAACCACTAATTTGAGTGTTCAGTTCCATAGAAATGATCACTTTTTGATATACAGGATGGCGGGTCCTTTTTGTTGATAAAGTATAACAACAGAAGTACTGTTCCCAGTCTCTTCAGGTGTTTAAGTGGTGAGGATGATGCAAATTAAAAATATATAAGCAGAAGAGAAAGCCTTCAGGTATAGGAAATTACTTTTTCAGTAGAAGCGCTGAGGATTTCTCCCCCCCTAAGCCCTCCCTCTCCACCACCACCCCAATTTCTTTTCAAAAGCCAGGACTGATTGGCAAATTATCTGAGAGTAAAGTGGGAAAGAAGCATTTCGATGCAAAATTCAGAGCTGCTTTATAGAAAGGAAAGTGTGGGGAGGTTTGTTATCATTTATTTCCTCCAGTATATCATTCAATTTCAGCTGTCTCCCATCTCAGAAGTAACTCCTCCATTTCTCACTTATGTGCCTAAGAAACATCTCCCTGGCATCTCATTCTCTCTCTCTTTCTTTCACCAGCATTTCATTATTTCTTAACTGTCCCTCTCGTGCTGTCTCCCTTTTCCTTAGTGATCCACGTGTCCTCATTTAGCAGTTTTCAGAAGCCAGGGAGAAACGTTGCAAATAATGTTAAATATGATTAATATCTTGAATTCCTTGAAATATGACATGCATGAGTTACAATGAAACCTCTTTTATTTCCCCATGAAATGCTTTTGCATAATGAGAAAGAAAATGTCCTCTATGCCCTAATCAGCCCTGACAGTTCCTGGACTCCCCAAATACTTTTATTTATGGCATTATTTATTTCATCTCTAATAAATGGGGGGAGGGGGGAACCACAGCCTGATCTGAGGAGGCTGCAAGGGAGACGGAGACAATCCAGGGTGATACACAGAAGCTGAACCAGCAAAGAAGTAAAAGAAGGTTTCCAAAGGAAGGGAGATGTGGGAAAAGAGAGGCCAAGGAATTGAATCTCCAGAAGAAGAACACGGGTCATTCCCAAGACTAGAAGGAAAGCTCTGAAAAGGAAACAACTTTTCCTTTAGAGACATGAAGGAAGAGAGATGTATCCAGAACTCTGACCTGGCAAACTAAGACTGGAGGCAGGAAACTACACCTGGGTGGGGCTATGAATTCTGGTACTGGAGTTGGCCCAGGGGAGGGGTGATTCCAGACGATTGGATCTTCTGCTCCAAAGAGTGGCTGGCAGAGGCCCAGGCACTCCTCTGGGTTTGAAGATAACTCTACCCCCCTGAGGATCCTCCTCCAAACCATGGAGACCCTTCTCTCATTCAAGCAACTACTGAAACTGTGTGTCCTCCAGAAACCCTTGTCTAGAGGCCCCAGACACAGTGAGGAGGTGGCTGGGCCTTGCAGTAAGTGAGAGCTCTGGGGCCACCTTAGTCCTGCAAGCACATTTACATATAGATATAGACATAATCACATTGTTGAAAGTATCTGTCTTAATTTTCCAGGGCTGCTATGATAAATACCACGCATGGGTTGGATTACCAACAGGAATTTATTGGCTCACGGTTTGGAAGGCTAGAAGTTCAAAATCAAGGTGTTGACAAGGCCATGCCATTTATCCCAGAAGTCTGTAGAGTTCTGGTGCTGGCTTGCCATCATCTTTGGGGCTCCTTGGCTTGCATCTCTGCCTCTAATGCATGGCAATCCTTCTCTTCTTGTGTCTGCTCTTCTGGTTTCTACTAATTCCTGGCTTTCTCTGCCTTCTGACTTCTACATCATCCAGCTTCCCTTTAAAAAGCCTCCAGTAAAAGGGATTAAGGCCCACCCCGATTCAGTTTAGGCACTCCAGAATAGAATCTTAGAAGATCCTATTCACAAATGAGCCCACACCTTAATTGCTAATACATCTTCAAAGGGTCCCAATTACAAATGGGTTCACTCCTACAGGAACACTGATTGAGATTAAGAGCATATCTTTTGTTGGGGTACATGATTCAATCTACCACAGTATCTTTGATGGTCCATTTCATGTGCCAACTTGGCTAAGTTATGGTGTCCAGTTGTTTGGTCAAGCACTGGCCTGCTTGTTAACGTCAGTGTGTTTCAAGATGGGATTTGGACCTATAATCAATTGATTGCATCTATAATCAACAAAGGAGACTGGCCTTCAGCCATGTGGGCAGTCCAATCCTCATCCAATCGTTAGAGGTCTTAAAAGCCAGAATAGAGGGTATCAGAAGTCAGAAGAGGAATTTCAACTCAACATTAGTTCTTGCCAGAACTTCCAGCTTCCCCTGGAGAAGCATCACCTTTATCCAAGTTTCCAACTTCCTGCCTGCCCTACAGAGTTTGAACTTGCCAACACCCACCATGTGAGCCAATTCATGTGTGTGTTTGTGTGTGTGTGCAATATATCCTGCTAGTTGTTTCTCTGGAGACTCTGACTGATAAAACATCTAATCACCATCCCCAAGGGAGAGGTCAGGGGACTTTTTCTTCCCTCAATTGCACAGGGTCTACCTGCTATGAGAAGAATAAGAACTCAAATGACCTGGATGCATCCGTGCAACTCAGCCACCCATTCCTGAGTGTCTGACTTTGAGCTAGTCTCTTCAGTCCCCTGGAGCCTCGGTTTTCTCATCTGTAGAATGGGGATAATGATGTCGTTACGCAGTTTGTAGGAGTCCCGATAGCGAACAAACGAAATAATGTTAAAATCCGACTCCCTGTGTGCTTTTACCATCAGCCTGAGGGGGAAGGCAGGGCCGCGCAGCCTGGCGAGCACCGCGGAGCCACCTGGGCCAAGACCCTCCAAGGTGTTCTTTCCAGAAGATTGGGGAAGCAATTCCCGCTTGGCAGAACTCGCTGCAATGCCTTCCAAAGGCACACACGCACCCACGACCTCACCCAGTGTTAACAACTACAACTCCTGTGCAAGCTGAAGAGTTTGGGGTCACACGGGGAGCGCCAAGAACTCGCTTCCTAACTGGGCCCCGCCTGCAGCAGAAACCTCAAGTCCACATTTGGGACTCCAAAGTCTCTCTGGACCCGGGAGGTCCGGGCAGCCACCTCACCCTGGCCGGAACCCCGAGTCCCCATCCTTTTCACCTGTTAGCGGGACGCTCCGCTCCTTTCTCACCCCTATAGTCCCGGCTTCCCCTTTCCCTTCCCGCGTCGGAAGCGCAAACCCGGCGGGTAGACCCGGCGGGCAGCGGCGGCGCCAGGCCCCGCCCCCGCCCCCATTATCATTAGCAGATATTACCCTAAACACTTGCTCTTTACCTCCTTTCTCCCTCCAGGCATTGGCGAGGCGGCCTGTCAATCAGCGCTCGGGCGGCAGCCCCCCGCGCTGGGGCTCGGCGGTGCCAGCCTTAGTGACAGGCGGCAGCGGCGGCGGCGGCCACGGCTCAGACACACATCCTCCCACACGCGCGCACACTGGAAGAGCCCGCGGGCCGGCGGCGGAGGCACCCTCGGAGCCCGGCGTCCAGTGGGGAGGGGGCGTCCGAAGGGGCACCGGCCCCGAGGAGCGGGATGGAGGAGGAGATGCAGCCGGCGGAGGAGGGGCCCAGCGCCCCCAAAATCTACAAGCAGCGCAGCCCCTACAGCGTCCTCAAGACGTTCCCCAGCAAGAGACCGGCGCTGGCCAAGCTCTACGAGAGACCCACCCTGGTGGAGCTGCCGCACGTCCGGGCGCCCCCGCCGCCCCCGCCGCCCTTCGCGCAGCACGCCGCGGTCTCCATCAGCAGCAGCGAGCCGCCGCCGCCGCCGCAGCAGCAGTTCCAGGCGCAGAGCTCCTACCCCCCCGGGCCCGGCCGAGCCGCCGCCGCCGCCTCGTCGTCGTCGCCGTCCTGTACGCCCGCCGCGTCCCAGGGACACCTGAGGACTCCCGCGCCGCCGCCCGCGTCCCCAGCCGCCCCCTCGTCCTCCTCCTTCGCCGCAGTCGTCAGGTACGGCCCGGGCCCAGCGGCGGCGGCGGCGGGCAGCAGCAGTACGGGCAGCGACGGCGCCGGCCTGGAGCTCAGCGCAGGTACCAACTCTTGGGCGCAACTTTCCTTCCTGCCACGCTGGGAGGGGGGACGGGACCCGGGAAGAGGCCGGGGGTGGGGACTCCACCCCGCGCGCTGGCCTTGGCGGGAGGGGCACTGCAAGAGTGCGGAGGGGGTGTACACGTGGCAGAGAGAATCGGGGCGTCGCAGTGCCCCCCGGAGGCCGCCCCGCCTGGGCAGCAACTTCTGGAGGATTTGCCAGCGCCGCCGCCGCCGCGTCCCGGGCTTTCGACGGCGCGCGCACCTCCTAACAGGTGGCACCGCGGCCAGGATCCCGCGCCCAGGAAGTGCGGCGATGGCGACTTGGGGCCTGGGACCCTGGGAGGCCGGGGAAGTGGCCCTGGTTCTGAGAGTGCGGTCTGGGTTGAGGGGCGACACCCTAGGGTGACAGCTGCGGCCGTTCCAGGAGAAGCACGAGCTGCGCCGACGGCTCCACCGGGATGCCCTCGGTTTCTACCCCCACTGCTTTACTTTTTTCTTTCCACGTCTTCCTCCCCTCCCCCCCTTACCTTTCTCTCTCCCCCACTTGTTTTTCTCTGTCTCTCTACTTCTCTGCCGCCTTGCCTCTTTTTCTCCACTCCTTGGATGCACTCTCACGCTGCCCGGGTCCACTCCGGCTCTCTCTCGACTCTGTTTCTCTTTCTCTTTTTCTGAGCGCTTGTGCGTTTCTCGTGCGCGTGCTGTCTCTTTCTCTCCTCCCCTCTCTTTCCCCACACACCCATAATCCCAGACCGTGGGTGTGAGACACCGGGCTCGGCACCAGCTCCGCGGGTGCAACTGGCACTCGCTTCTGCCGCGGACCTCGGGGAGGAAGAGACTCCTCCGTCCCTCCTCCCAAAGCTCAGCGCCCGCAGCCTCGGGCCACTCCGCCCTCGCCCTCCCCTGGGACGCCGACTGCCACGCTGCGAGGACCAGGCCCCTCCCGGTGCATCTGGGCCTGGGACCTACAGAAATGCCCCGTGGGAACCACCGACCCCTGGGTCCGAGACTGCTCTCCTTTTCCCGGAGCCTGTAGGCGTCCCCGTGAGGAAGCCAGCTCTCCCGTCAGCCAGCGCTAGATGGACTGGTGGAAAGGCCACAGCCTGGGGCCTACGCCCAAAGGCGCTCTCCGCACCCTGGAGAAGAGCAGCCTCGTTTATCCCGCTTATTAGAACTAAAAGTTCCCGCTCAGGCCTTTTATGACACTTAGGAGACCCTCAAATTATGTATAAGGCTGGATTCAAGGCCCCTTTTTTACTAATGAAAATATAAGAGCATTGTCTCTAAATGAGTTATAGATGCCTAAGCTAATGTTCTGTTGTTTGTCAATATTTTGACTCATGAAGGATCGGTTTTAAGAAAGAAAATGTAATTACAGGTTATGGTGAAGACTTGTTCTGTCACATCCCTCACTAATTTGGAGATGCTTGAAGGCTTTGAGTGGGATTCTTATGTGGGGTGTCCTTATTTATTTATGTATGTTTGTTTGTTTCACTTGCTCTTGTCCCGGTATTCTACTCTGTTTTTATAGTCGTTCTTGGGCTATTCACCACTTCCGTTTTCCCCCTTATTTTTCTTCTGTTTGACCCCCTCTTAATGAGGTGCCCTTTCTTTCTCTCTGGGACTGGGATCTTTCTTCTTTACCACTTCTTGTTTATGCTCCTGTTTATTCTCAGGCTCTGCTTTATCGTTCTTAATTTTTATGCTTTTGGGCAGTTCAGGTCCTTTTCTTGCCCATTTTTCTGTATGTTGTTTCCTCCTTTGGCTAACTTCAGTTCCACCGTGCTCACTGGTTTTTATGTGTATTTGGTTCCCTCCTCCCCCACCTTCTTTATCTGCTCTCTAATCTCTTAAGTCTTCCTTTCCATTTTGCTGACTGTTTTTCAACCTTTTACTTGCCCTTTTTACACTATAAATTGGCCACTCCCTTATTTACACTTTCCTCCATAGTTTTAACCTTTGTTTTCCCTGCTATTTTTCCTTTCTTGTTTTCTGAACCTATCACTTCCTATCCATCCATGATCCCTCCTACTCTGGCAGTTTCTCTCTTCTTTCTTTCATGTAGAGTTTTTGTTTTTCTCCCTCCTTCTCACCTTGCAGTAAATGTTCTCTTTCACTGTTTCTTCAGATGTCCTGTTTATCTGTCTCTGTCCCCAGGTAGAAATCACAACTTGGCTGAATCTAAAGGAGAGAAAGGGGTTTTGTTGCTGCCATTCAAACTCCTCAAGGCTACTTCCTTTTTTTCATTTTTAAGAGAGGTCAGAAAGAGACAAGCTTCATAGCACTAAGGACAGGGAGGCATGTGCTTATTGAAAAGATGTAAATTGGATGGTAGGTTTCTTCTGTGCAATTAGGAAAATGGTCTGGGAGAAAAAAATAAAATAGGCCAGTACTAACCATCACGAATTGTGGTCATAATAGCAATCGATGAAGGACAAAGCCATCTCTTAACAGGCACAGTGATAGTGATATGAGTGGCCATCAGAGGGACAGTCACCCGATGAGCTGATTGGTTCCTTGAGGGACTTGTGGTTCCACTTTGAACCAATGAATGTGTGTACAGGCCAGGTGAGCACACTGGATGATAGTGGTGGTGGAGGTGGAGATTTGCCTGTTGCACCCATACAAAAGTGTTACTGCAATGTCTCAAGCCACCTAGTAAACGAAAAATAGTCAAAACATTGATGTGATGAAATGAATCAAGGATAGAAGAGACATAAGTGCATGACCAGAGTAAATGCAATGAAAAGATGGAAAGGGCTGAAGTGAATCTTATTTGCCATTAAGGGCCATAAACCACTGAGAAGAGAAATATGTGATTAAAAATAGATTTTTTTCAGCATTCTTATAAAATCCCATGAAGAGTATAATTTTTCTTAAAAGAGCTAATATACCATGGTTTTAAAAGCATATTTTTCCTCTGTGGGAGGCTTAGAGTTAAAACCCACGTAGATCTTGATATGCAGCCTAAATTTGGCATCAGGAAATGGGAAATTGCATCTTTAAGCAGAGTACAATCAAAAATGAATTACAATAAATCCTATATAATTGCATAGGTCATTCTCTTTAATGAGATTTTACTAACCTGACTGTCAAGCTTTTGAGTCAGGCAGATATTTTATCTTCTTCAACTGATAAAAGTGTCAGCTATAAACCACCATATAAATATTCATAAATCTACACATCTGTGGCAGCCTATCAGCATCATTCTTTTGGACATTAAAAGCATTCTAATTACTTTCTGTCTAGCAGAGCTGAAATGCTGCCTGTTATAGTATGTGCTTGGCAGGCATGATTGCTTTTGTTTGCCATCACAAATAGCAGCATCCTATTTTATATACCGATGGTCCAGAAAATATTCAGGGATTGACTGAGCAGGATGAATATTAGGAAGCACCATCTGGTTTTGATAGCACCGAGTATATTAACTCATCTGTTAATTTTTGACACATCATTGATTTATTTATTTAGAAAAATTGCATCCTGTTTGGCTGTGTTGATGTTTGCCATTATGAAAAAAAATTGGATGGCATTTTTTAAAAAAAGACATAGTTCATTGATTTAAGACAAGTGAGGCTTCCAAAGATGCTTTTATTTTCTAACTTCTATTTTTTATGCTACGAAGTCCTCTCTTTAAAAAGGAAGTGTTAAATTAATGTTTTAAGGAAATCTATTTTGAATTAGTTGGAAATTCTTTTGGTAGATAGAATACATGGATATGTGATGATGGAAGGTGTCAAAAAGATTTCTGCTCCTGCATTTTTAATATTAATATATTTCACCGTTCGGTGGGCAAAAATCAAAAGGTTACCACTAATCTCGACTACTGTGATCGCCTTCAAAGAAACAGAATACTCTTGGGGATGTACTGTGATGGGCAAATTCCATTCAAGGCTTTACTTACAAAGAAGGACATTAAAGTAGGAAGCCTGTGTTTGATTGCAGAGTTCCCATCCCTGTTCTTATTCACTTATCAGATTTAGGATGGATTAAACCAGTTTAATTCATAAGAATTTCTAGAAATAAATTTTTTAATTAAAAAAGGTAATCATAGTCTTATATTTTGGAATCAGACTAGGCACAATTTGCAGCATGATATTATCTCCCAGTAGGCTGCACAATAGAGCAAAATAAATTAGAGTGGTCATTTTAGAGGGCTCTATGACTGTGATTTATTAACCTTTTATGGTGTTTATCTTTGGGAAGTTAGGGATAAAAAATCATTTTAAAGCTCCTTTGTAAACTGTTGATTTTGTATTTCCCTGTTATCACTTGAGTGGAAACTCTGAGTAGGGGAAAAAAGTTTAAAAAAGCAAAATACGTGTTCACACTTTGCTCAGTTAAGAATCATGGATCAGTGGCCATTCAATTGTGTTTGTATGAAAACAGAACTTTTCTCCATTTTTTAGCAATTATGGGCATCACACAGTACTTGCATTTCTAATTATATTCTGTCTGGAAAGCTAAAGTATTGCTGCCTGCAGTATGTATTAAGTGGAAAGATTTGCTGTTTTCCAGCAGATATAATAGTAATATTTTTCATCTCTCTTCAATGTATCGATGTTAAAATACTCTTCAGCTCTTTCACAGTATTAAAAAGGGGAGAAATTCAACTTTAAGGGTTTGCAGTTGCTATTTTTGTGTATATCAATTCTGAGAACAGTTTCAGAATGAAGCATTTTATAAATTGCAGGCAAGAACTATTTTATGATGTAGGTATTCTCTGATATTCTGAATGCACTTTAATATATTATGTCATAATGTAGTATATTATATAACGATTTTTTTCTCAACATATTATGAGTTTATCCTTCAATTAAGAAAACAAATCATGCTTGTCCCTAAATCAGATTTTCCCTATCAAAATCTATACCTTAATGTGATTTATCAATGTGATTAAAATACTGAGTGTTTTTTAGGACATTGAACAAATATATTTCATGAGTTCTTCCTAGGCAATTCTATTTTAGCCTTCCTTCATTTTGTCCCTTTCATCAAGGTTATGTTAAAGGTGTATACACTAAATCAGTTGGAACTCTGCTGATTAAAATGCAAACAGTAACTACAACTTCAGGTCTAGAATGGGATTATAGGATTAAAATGAATGGAAACTGCTGTTGTGCTCAAATTGAAAATTCCCAATCAGTATCATCCTTTGATTTTACTAATAAAAGAACAAAAGCCAAGAAGTAAAGAAATGAGAATGCAATATCTTAAACCTCCCCACTTTTATGGTTCTGCTACCTTGCTTTCTTGTTTATTTGTTTTTGTCATTGTAAAGAAATGACACCCAAATATTTGAGGGCTTTCCCTAGTAAGTTTTGGGTTAGATCATGAGCTCAGTTCTCTGCTTCCACCTGGGGGACATGTCAATTCCAGCCTTAGGTATGTAAAAGATACTCCCCATATCCTCATCCTATGTTCTCTAAGGTAGCAAGCAGACTTTATCTTGGCTGTCTCTTCAGCCAACTTCTGGGCTCATCAATCATGGGAGTTTCTAGCCTGAAATTATACCTGGCATTTGGCTCTTTCTTCAGCACTCAAAATAATTGTGTAAAAAACAGGCCTTCATCTAACATTTGCAAGGTTCAGGACAAGAGGTACAACTGCAAGCCCACGTGCCATATACCTGAATAACAAAAGGCATGAATCAAACCCGTTGTTAAATATGTTGCATCCACCTACCTTGACAAATATAAACCTTCATAAAGACCTGGAAGGCCAGGTTCAGCTTTGGAATTTTCAGACTCTGAAGAAGTGGAAGGGAAAAGCCTTCTCTTCTCACCCCCAGCTTCATCTGTCACCAGGAGAGCCCTCTCATACACCTGAATGGACACTCCAGTCCAGATTTCCAAGCTCCAGCGCTGTGTTCTGTTTGAGGAAGACCAGCTCAGGCCCTCGAAGCAGTCTCAACAGGGAATTCATGCAACTTGGGTACCTCACCAAGGGGAGAAGGTGGGCTGGAGGAGAAGGGTGTCAGAGCATGGGTCCATGGCAGGGGTTCTCATGCTGACGCATGTAGGTAATACTGCTCCTAAGAGTGAGGAAGCACTTTCCCATACAGAAAATATTCCTATGAACTCTCAATCTGCCAAGGGTGATCTCACCATTCCCATCCTTAGGCAAGTAAATCCAAAAATGCTGTAAACTGAAGTTTATACATACTTACGAAAGTCCACTCATAGGTTCAATAAGTACTTGAGGCTCTGAGTTGGTCTTCAAACCCCGGTGGTCACTGGCCTCATGGAACATATAGTCTATGTTTCTCCCCTGAAACGAAGAGACCTGACCCCTATGTTGGGACTTGTGATAATTCTAGAGAGATGCAGGAACAGCAGCATTTTATAGATTTGGAAGAAATGAGGAGTACATACAGGCACTGTGCTGAGGGCTTCATGCACATAATAGTATTTAATAGTTGGAAGGGGGATTTGGATCCCCCCAATACCTTAGTTATATCATAAAAGAATAGTAAGAGAAAGGACACAGTGGAGCATCGAGCTCTGCACAGAGGTTTCTTGAAGTGTGATTTCATTGGTCATATGTCCAGGATTTTCTGGAGGATTTCTTATTGCAGCTATTCTGGCTTCTTGTCCCCACAGAAGCCCTCAAGCACCTCATCATTCTTTACTTTAAATGATTTCTTTTCTTCAGAAAGAAATGCAGCTTGTTAAAGTTTCCAGAGGGAGAAGATAGCCCCTCAACTGTTTAGTTTTCTATAATAAACAGTAGTTATTGGTATCTAAAATCCACATTATTTTATTTGTTGCTATTCTAGGTAGAGGGGAGAAGAAATGGAGAGGCATCCTCACACAACCATGGAAACCCTGAAAAATACCCCTCTCTATATTTACAGCATCCATTCCGGGTGTTGGTCAGGAAAGAAGAGAATCTACCTTGTGACATTTACATTTGGGGTGAATTGTCAAGACACTTAGACTTATAAAGTTAAATCGTGCCATCACTTTTTTGTTTTGTTTTGTTTTGCTTTCTTCCTTTGTTTGTTTTTGCAATGAGCTGATTGATTTCTGACTGCTTGTTTTTGCTGTTCACTGACTGACAAATAATATGCTTTCGAAGTCATGTATGTGGATTAATTTTGGTTCCCACACCACATGCCATTTTAGGAGATTTGGCAGTGTAATGGAAGAGGCTCTAAGACGAGGCACTCTGCTGATTTTCAGATGATACTGAAGTAGGTCAGCCTAAACATTGGCCTTGACAAGAAATCCAAGTTAGCAGATGAATTAAAATTTAAGTCAGAAGGAATAATTGAACACAGATGTTGGAAGACATGCAGTTTTGCTTTGGGCTCATCTTTTGACTTCTAAGGCTACCCTTTGTTTTACCTTAGCTGTCTAGTGAGCTCTTCAGAAAGACTTCTCTTTCTTAACCAGTTTGCATCTGGGAGTAACGTACCCTCCGCAGGGATTGTATCAGCTGATGAATAGCAAGGGCATGAGGGCACTCCAGAAATAGAAGTAATGATTGTTTTAAGTCCTCCTATCAATGAGGAATTGAGTCTGCAGTGGCTGGCTCGCTTCATTAGAGGAAGGGTATTAATGAAGCCAACAGTGTGAGTTCAGACCCATGCAAGCCAGTTAGCGCCACAGAGGGAAGTGGTCCAGCCCTTCCCAGAGTCAGGGCCTGGGAGTGACTCATCAGGCACCCCAGCAGGCTCAGAACAGGAAGCTATGCGTTCTCCTAATAGTGGATCCACCTGTCATCCTGGTTGATCACAGCAAGAGTGGAAATACATATTTTAACAGTTTGGATTATTACACTCGAAGTGACTGAGGCCCTGACTTACCCCTTGCCTTTGACCATCAGTTTGTGATGTGTGTTTGCATTTGTTTCAGAGAGTCGTATGATCCTGGATGCCTTTGCCCAGCAGTGCAGTCGAGTTCTGAGCCTCTTAAATTGTGGAGGGAAGCTCCTGGACTCCAGCCATTCTCCATCCATGATTTCTTGTGTAAAGCAGGAAGGCTCGAGCTATAACGAACGACAGGAGCAGTGTCACATCGGGAAAGGAGTCCACAGTCAGACCTCAGACAATGTAGACATAGAGATGCAATATATGCAAAGGAAACAACAGACTTCCGCCTTTCTGAGGGTTTTCACTGACTCGCTACAAAATTACCTGCTCTCAGGGAGCTTTCCGACTCCAAATACCTCTTCAGTCAGCGAGTATGGCCACCTGGCCGACGTGGATCCCCTGTCGACCTCGCCCGTGCATACGCTGGGCGGCTGGACCTCCCCGGCAACATCCGAATCCCATGGCCACCCATCCTCTTCCACGCTTCCAGAGGAGGAGGAGGAGGAAGAAGAGGAAGGTTATTGTCCTCGCTGTCAAGAGCTGGAACAAGAGGTCATTTCCCTGCAACAAGAAAATGAAGAGCTCAGAAGAAAGTTAGAGAGCATCCCAGGTATCTCACTATATTGCTTACAAGCCAACTGCAGCTCTTAACTCCTGGCAGGTGTCTTGTATGTATGTATGTATTATTTTGGCTAGCAATGTAGAAAAGTTGGGAAAACAGGCAAGCACAAGAGGCCTTTTCTTTGCCCAGTGCCGATCAGGGGGATTTCAGAATGAGCCACTGGCCTTGCCCTGTCTATATTTAAGCTACAGTGTTCTTGGGTATAGGCCTGAAAACCATAGTCCTATTAAAAGATGTCTCTATCGATATCAAAGTAATTCCTCGATGTGGTGCAAATGAGATTGAAAATAGGACAAGTGCTGTGATCCTGAGTTTCTTTCTAAAAGTGGCCCTGTTCCTTTAAAATGGCTTCTGTATTTTAAAGGCTTTGATGTATGTGTTTTATTAGTCAGTGATAGAAATTAAAATGAAATGATACTTTCAGAGGCAGGACTTGAGAAGTGCTGAACAAATGGCCTCTTCTATTCCATTAATTTCCTTCGCCTTTCTTATTACATTTCAACAGGCATAGTGTCTTTTTAGCATGTAAGCTTTCCCTTGAAGTTAATAAGAAACTGTAAACTAAAACTAATTGGCCGAAGACACACCAGTAATTAAGCTGGCCCAAAACTATGTGTGCCCCTGGCTAAACACGAGGCATTTTCTGCCTCTTAGAGACACCAGATTTGCAGAGCAGAAAAATCATTTTTTTGGTAAGATCTTCTCTGAGTCCAAATCTGTATTCGTCAAGGTTTTCCAGAGACACAGAACTAACAGGGTGTGCATGTGTGTCTGTCTGTCCACGTGTGTCTGTGTGTACGATTTATCATATGGAATTGGCTGACATGGAGAGTGGGGGACTGGCAAGTCCCAACTCTGTAGGACAAGTTGCAAGCTGGAAATGCTGAAACATCCTTAGTCTCAATTCCCAAAGCCGAAACGCTGGCAATTCCGGCGAGAGCCAATGTTGAAGTTGAGGCAGAAATTCTGATTTCTGAAACCCTCAGTTCTGGCTTTTCAAACCTCTAATAGGATGAGGTGATTTGGGGGGCATTCTCCTTTGCTTATTGTAGATGCAATAAACTAATTGTATGTGCAATCAACTGATTGTAGATGCAAATCCCATCTACAAAATACCTTCACAGTAACAAGTAGGATAGTATTTGACCACAAACAACTGGACATTAACTAGCCAAATTGACACATGAGATCAATGATCACACAAGTCATTTTTTTCACTATTTGGAAAGGTACTGATTTAGCTTCTAGCTTTGAATTCATTCCTGCTTGTTTCTACCTTTTAAAGATATGTAATACCACTAACTAGAACAGTATCTTCAAACCATTTTAATCATGCATCCTGTTGATAGAAGTTTTTTGAGGCTGCATCTCCCACAATCTACACATTTCTTGATTGATAAATTACTGCTATACTAATATATTATGTACAAAATAAAGCATATACAATAATAAAAAAATTTTAAGTCTGATAAAATAGAAGCTAGGTTTTTTTTCCCTAACTCTCTCTTTGTACCACCCAGTTTGGAAGCTGATCAAGAAAGAAAGAAATATTGAAAAAAGTTACCCGCTTGTTAATTAGTACACATAGGGAGCAAAACTAAAAACAAGGGTTAAGAACTGTCAAGTCAGAAATTAATCTTCTTCCTTCCTTTCTTTTAAAAAGAATTCCCCAAATAGAGCCCTACAGAGACGTTACAAATTAAAAGGTCGGGATACGACTGCCAGGAGTGGTAAAGGGACTTTTCACATGAATTTAGAACATCTACAAATTAACAAATTAACAAATGACATCTGTTGATACTGAGATTTATGTATACCTTTGGTAATAAGCATTCATTATATTTTTGTCAGATCATTCCTGTGACATCACCTTTTCCAGTTATTGTTCACCATTCTCTCAGCTCTGCCAAGCCTTAGTCTCTTCATTCTTGATGTAGTTCATCATCCACTCCCTTGCTCTTTTTCTGTGGCAAGGATAGTTTTTTTTTCTGTTCAGTGGATTTGGCCACCTCCTTGTTGTGTACCCACCTCTTCCCACTTTTAGAATAATCTCTAAGTCTTTTGCATTGTCCTCTGGGAAATTATCATTGTTTTCAAAACCAAAGCCTATCAGATTAAATATTGGTAAAATGTATACTATTCATCCTAGTTAAAACAGGACACCATTGACTTGGTCCAAAGATAAAAAGAACATTCGTGTATTTACAAAGAAAATAAAAGCATTATAAGCATTTCTGTCTCTTTAGAGGTTTGGAAGTAGATTAAGTTCAGTTGTCTTGTAGGGGAAAAGCAAGAGGTGAATTAAATCCATTCTCTCTTCCTGGACTAGAGCCCTGGGATCAGATGCAGAGTCATGGCCCAAGCCAGGAATGGACTACAGGGGAGAGCGTGGGTGAAATCAGGAAAAATGCAGTGGAAACAGTGCTACTGGTTTTCCCAAGTCAGAAAGGCAGGGGTTCAGGTAACACCTTGTGGGATTTTACAACTCTCACAGCTCCATAAATTATGCTGGATTCACTACATTATGAGTTTTACCCCAAAGAGAAATTGTCCATTCTTATTCCTCTTTCATGGGAGGAGAAGATAGAGTCTTAGAGATTAGAGGGCTGCAAAGAGACTTACACCAGCTATTCAGAACCACAACCAAAGGAGCCCAGCTTCTGAAGAGCTAAGCAGTACTTCTCGATAACCTTCTGTGGTTGAGAGTTTCAGAATGCAAGGACAGGTGACCCAAATATCCAGAGTTATTACTGTCTAATGCCTAATTCTAAATATTTGACAAGCTGACTGTTCTTTATATGTCCTAATCAAATTTGGGGTTCAGTCTACCTCCCATTACTTGAACCTGTGTCTTTGAAGTGTCTGTGTCAGAGATAACCCAGCTTTGGCACTGCCACCAATCATTGTCTTTCTGTACTTCCCAGGAAGATGACCCTGCTGCAGTTTCTTGGGCCCTCTTGATGGTGAGACACTGAATGACCTTGGTTGAAATTAGGCTAATGGTTTCCACTGTTACCATAAACATTGTAGCCCTGTCGATGATCCCCGCCATACACCCATAGCCATTACACATGGAGAACCATTGGTTACTTTAAATCAGCCATACTGAAACCCAACAATCTGGCTGAAAAATCAGTTTATCAATTATAAATAGAAAAAAATTAGTGTAAAATAAAGGAAGGTACCAGCTCATTTATGTTATATCACATGTGCTCACTCCCTATGGACACCATAGTTTGGGAATCAGATTGAATGTGTCACTTGGAAGTGAAAACTTGAATCAAAGGGAAATACCACTGCTTTCTCACCCTCACTTCCTAAATTCCCATCTTTGGCTAAACAAAGAGCCAGAATGCAATTGATCACATAAAAATCAACTCTTTTTTGGCTATGTATTTGGTGAGAGGGATCTATTATTTTTAGACACCCATTTGAAGAAAAGTACAATAAGTAATACTCTGGGTTTGCATGTAAGGATTGTTTTGTCAAGCCATAACTGCTATATAATATGGGATCAGTTTTCCATAAGCAGTGTCTCTGCTTCTCCATGGTCCCATTAGGCCTCTGTGTTGTCCTCGAGGCCAGTCCATTTCCATGGAAGAAACTAGGGCTTTCTTCTGGATCCCCTTACATTGTGGGATCACTTTTTTTTTGTTTTTACATCCAAGTAGGATGGGTGTGTGCAAAGGAGAAAGTAGAACTCAGTGGTCAGCAGAGGAAATAAGCTTAAAAAGATGGCAGCCCCTGCAACAGGCCAGAACCTGGACAGTGTTCCGCAGCCACCAGTCCGGCTCTGCAGAGGAGTGCTGTGGGCATCTCCAAGATTCTTGAATCGTTTTTTTTCCCTGAGATAAAGGCCTTCACACCTGGGAGCAGTTCTTGAAGTGAGAGTTAAAAGAAAATGAACTCATTAGTCTATAGGGAAAAATGATTTCATTTGGGCATTGAGAAAAGGGTTTAAAGAAAGGGGTTAGACCTCGCCAAAAAGAAAAGGATTGGGAAGATGTATGATTTCTGGCACCACCTGAGAGGGCCTTGTGTTATTGTATTAGGGAGACCAGCGGAATATTAAACTAAGTCTTAGTGATCATCAACTACGGGCAAGGCAAAGGGCTTCTGAAGAGTACACTTCAACTTAGCTTGCAAATGTAGAACTGCAATTAAATACTTTGTCCCAAGGAAGCCACATTAGCACATTTCCTTTTTTATTAGTTTATTACACTAGAAATTAGAATGTCTGATATTTTGAAAAGAAAGTGAAAATAGATTAAAAGAAAAAGGCAGAAAAGGAAAAGATACTGAATCAAGAATACTGAGAGCTGAAAGGGTATTAAAAGATGGAACTTCTCAATGGAGAGTGTCAGGTGGAGTAGTCACATTTATTTAGAAAGCTTATAATCAATATAAGTTCAGAGAACTCATAAGGGAGGAAGGATATTGTCTTAGTTTTTCTAGGCTACTATCACAAATACCACCAATTTGGTTGTAAATTCTACAGTAGGAATTTGTTGGCTCACAGTTTCAGAGGCTAGAAGGCTGGCTGCCTCCCGGGGTGGCGTTCTGGCTGGCCGGCAATCCTTACGTTCCTTGGCTCTCCTGTCACCTGGCCCTGTCCTCTCCTTTCTCTCCCAGCATCCAGCTCCTCCCCATGGCTTTCTCTCTACGTCTGAATTTCTTCTGCTTATAAAGGACCCCAGTAATCTGGATTAAGGCCCAACCTCATTCAGGTGGACCACACTTTAACTAAAATACCATCTTCAGGAAGTCTTATTTACAACGGGTCCACACCCAAAGGAATATAGATCAAAACTAAGAATACGTCTAAACTGGGGTGCATCATTCAGTCTACCACAGATAGAAAACATCATATTTCATTTCTTCCTAGAGGCCATTGAATGGATGACACATCAATACTTTCTGTTCCACAAGAAAAGAAGAAAAAACACTGCACATCATAATTGTGCATCTTCAGAGATGTTAAAACGTGGGGAAAAAATGTGGGTCTTAAAATAAAGACCTCAAATAATTATTTTATTTGAAGGAGCGGATGTGGCTCAAGTGGTTGAACACCTGCTTCCCACATGGGAGGTCCTGGGTTCGGTACCCGGTGCCTCCTAAAATAACAAAAAACAAAAAGAAACAACAAGCAAAACAAACCAAAAAAACCAACTCAGGGGAGCCAATGTGATTCAGTGATTGAGCACCAGTTTCCCCACATACGAGGTCCTGGGTTCAATCTCTGGCCCCCTGTACCTCAAAAAAAAAACCTTGAAATTTTCTGAGTGCCATATATAGGAAAGATATATTTATTGTTGATATTATTATAGAGCTTTCTACTTTTAAAAAGTGCTTTGATGACTATCTCAAATTATTCCTCATCCTTCTATGGGGCCATGACAAATATTGATCCCATTCCCATTTTACAGATGAGGAGGTTGAGCCCTGGACAGGTGAGGACAGGGGCACACCTAGGGTTATAATCCAAGCTTCCTGACTCCAGATCTAGGGAATTAGCCCTTCCACCCTGCAATTACTAACTCTAGAGGCTACAAACTATAGAGCTAACCTCGGCTTCTACAGTTCCGAGCCTATTTGTTCACAGTTGTCCTTTTCTAAGGGGAAGATTTTCTAAGTAGGAAGATTTTTAAAAGGTAAATTAATAGTGTTAGTTTTTGGACAATGGAGATTTCGCAGGAACAAAAGACCCTTAGAACAGATGCAGTGCAAACGTGTTAGTACCCTCCAGCTCAGTGCCTTCACTGCCCTCCAAATGCGCATAGGCCCGGAGGTACCTGTGGAAAATGCACAAGTAGACTAATGCAAGAGAGGAATAGAGAGGGAAAAAGCATTGAGCTTCTTTTACTTAGAATTTAGCAAAAGTCATCACGACTCTTGGCTTGAGTTAAACTGAGGGAAGCAAAACAATGTGAGGTAAAGAGAATGGATTTTTGAGTCAAACATGGGTTTGAATTTCTGCTCCTGCTACTTATTAGCTGTGATTTTGGCAAATCATTTAACCATTCTGAGCCTCAGTCTCCCTTGCTGTAAAGTGAGGTTAATAATACTTTAGGGATGTTGAAAATATTAAATTCAATAAAGCTTCTGAGTGCCTAATAGGTCTTCTAATAAGCACTCAGTAAATGATAACTCTTAAGAAAATTAGAAAGGAAAACTACTGTGCTTCAGAAATACAAAAAATTTTAACTTTCTTAGATTATAAATTATAATCTTTCCATTCAGGTAGTTACCCAAGTTAGGAACATCAGATCCATCTATAACTCATCTCTATCTACCACCTTCCAATCCATTTCCAGCCCCTGGATTTCACCACTCACATATCCATCAATATGGTCCCCTCCTCTGTCTCCCCACTGCTTTCACCAAGGCCTGTCTTACAACTTGAGAGATTTCAATAGCCATCCAACCCCTCTCCCAGATTCTGGTCTCCCCACTGAAAAGCTCCAGGTCACCCATTGCTGAAAAGCTTCGAAGGGCTTCACATAGTTTATGGGGTAAAGTTCAGCATCTTCAGTGGAACCCAAGGCCCTTCACTACCTGAATCTCCCTGTCCATTTTTGGAGATTCGACCCTCAGTTCCCACCATATACCAAGTGTTCCAACCCTACTGGACAATTTGTAATTCCCAACTTTCAAATCGCCTTAACCAGTCATATACTTTTATGTCTCTGGTATTTTTTTACTCCTGTTATTCCTTCCAACCTAAGAACATATTCTTCTCTTCCTTATGTGAGAAACTCCTACTCATCCTTCAATACCCAGTTCAAGTGACACTCTTTTCTGTAACAAACCCTTCCCCCAGTTCCTGGGTAAAATGAACCACTTTCCAATAGTACATGATGCATGCCTCTGTTAGAGCTGTTTTCATGGAACGTTTTCACTCTCGGTGTGTCTGTCTCTCCTGATGTCCTGATGTAAAGCGAGACAAATCATGCAAGGTCCTTGAACACTGAGACTAAGCCAGAGTCACCTTTGTATTCCCAATTTCCAACAATGTAAGGCAAGTAGCATCTACACATGTTAATTGGGTTGAATTAAATGGAGACAACATGTTGTCATTATCTAAAGCATAATCATGCATCTGTAGGCTGAGAGTACTTTAAATTCATCATTTATTTATAGTTTAGGAACTTAAACTTTACAGACTATGTGAATAGGACACTTATTTAAAAACGATATAAGCACACAGATGGCCATGGCTGTCAGAGGACAGTAAATAATTTCAATTTCCCTGTAAATTGTATTTAGTGTATTTTGAGATAAATGTTTTGAATCTTTAAAAACCACTATATAGCAAGATAGATTAAATAATGCTAGAGGAATGAAAAAGAGAAACTTATCAAGATTTTAATGCAATGATCTGCAATGAAAATTAGAAACCAGCGACCTAAATAGCCTTAATATATGCAAGAACAATCTTACTTAACAGTTGCTCAGACATTACAACAGCCAAGTAGGCTCTGTCAAGTCATTTAAATGGCATCTATGAGGAATTCATTAGATTCCTAGTATTAAAATAACAATAGCTTACATTAGCCTATACTTATTGGGTGCCTCTACCGTACACATATTATTTAAATTAATCCTCATAATAACCATATGTAGCAAGTAGTTTTCCTATTTTACAGATGAGTAAACAGAGACTCAGAGAGGTTAAGTAACTTGCCCAGGATCACAAATTTAGTAAGTTCCAGAGATGGAGCCAGTACATTAAACAAACAAACAAAAAAGCACCCAAGAATTAATTTAGGACAAATTCCTGAGCCTTGTGTCAGTTAACTGTTATATACTAGTATCAGCTTAGAATGTTTTCAAGACCCTGTCTGGATTTAACTAACTTAGCCTGCCACACAGGCTAGGGAAAGTCTTCATTTTTTAAAGCAGCATATTACTCTATAAGACGTAGATACCTAATGGAATATTTGTAACCCATTCCTCTCAATTTTATTTTGTTAACACAAAATATCTTCCTACTTACCTTTTTTCCTCCCAGATATTTATTCTTTCCAGAATTATCTGATAGGCATTTTAAAATGCTGTTGCATAGAGGAAAAAGATTATAAATATTCGTATTAGGAAAGGCATAGGGTACGTTTTAGGTACCTTTAATAGCCTCTCTTCCTTTCAATAGCAGTTTATACAGCTTTGGGTTCCTCATTTATTTTTTCATTAAACCTGCTAGAGTCATCTGACTTTTTTCTGTAAGGTGAATCAATAAATTCGTGAATGAGTGAAACCCGCCCAGTGGAAAGATAGTAGCTTTTCCATCAGTGAGAGTGACTTTGCTTAAAATCCATAATTTGCACCAGGGGGCATTTAGATGTGAAGGCCTCTGGGGCATAACCCGGCTCCTTCTTTTTGCTGCTGTAAGTAAATGCTGGCCTCATTCTCTCTTCCCTTGGAGGCCAGAGGAGCAGTGGGGTGGACTGGACTGCAGAGAACTATGCATGCAGCACAGGCTTATTATGCCTGATTTGTGAGGGCCTTGTCCTCACTTGGAAATTCCACAACGTGCCCACAGAACTAGAGGCTAGCAGAACATAGAGGAAAGAAGGTAGGAGGTTTTCCGGGCCACATGATTCTCCCGGGCAGGCAGCATGGTGTAGCTGTGGGTAGGGAAAACAGATTTCCTTTCCCTTCCATCCCCACTTTAATGGACACACCTATCTCCATTTTCCAGATTAACATTGTCATAGTTTGCCAGGGCTGCTGTGACAAATACCACAAGGTGGTTGGCGTAACAACAGGGTTGTTTGGTTTTTTTTCATTTTAAAAACAACTTATTGAAGTATATCGTTCATACATGAACATACATAAACAGTAAGTGTATAGTAAAAGTTGTAAACTTACAAAACAAACATGCATAACATCATACAGGGCTCCCATACATCACCCCACCACAAACACCTGGCATTGCTGTGAAACATTTCTAACAAATTATGAAAGAGCATCCTCAAAGTATTACCAACTATAGTCTGCATCTTACATTTGGTGTGTTTTCTCCCCAACTTACTCTATTATTTTTTTGCTCATAAACCATACAGTTTATCTAAAGTGTACAATCAGTGGCATTTGGTTTAATCTCCAAGTTGTGCATTCATCACTTCAATCAATATTAGAGCATTTTCATTACTCCAGAAAAACCACGATCATACCCATAAAACAACAGGAATTTATTGGCTCACAGTATGGAGGCAAGAAGTCCAAAACCAGGCTCTCGCCAGGCCTTGCTCTCTCCCGGAGTCTACAGTGTGCTGGCAATGGCTTGCCAGCAATCCTTGGCTCCTCGGTGTGTAGCTGCATCACATGGTGTCCTCTCTCTCCTTCTCTGGGCTTCTATTACTGCACCTGAATTTCCTCTGCTTAGAAGGACCTTAGCCATAAGGCACACCCTCATTCAGTTTGGGCACACTTTCACTACTGACATCTTCAAGGTCCTGCTTACAGAGGGGTTCACACCCCCAGAACTGGGGGTTAGGACTCAAACATGCCTTTTGAGGATGACGTGATTCAATCCCCAACACAGAGTTGTTTTTTTCTTCACAGAAAATATTTCACTTGCATATACAGCTTCCCCCTGTAAATATAGGCGTTCATCCAAGAGAGCCCCCAGTCGGGAGTGACGCTCCACATCTCTTGCTTTGGGGATAGAGAATGCCCTCTGGAGGCCTCTGCCTTGTTCACAGATTGCTACTGCTACCTACAAGTTGGGGATATTAAGAATGGGAGAGGCAATCTCCAAACGCTTCCAGAGCTATAGTATCAATATTGAAGGTACTATATAGCAAAGGAAGGGGAGACAACAGTTTGTAGACAATTGATTTGTTTAAATTATAGAAATAGTACATGCCCACTGTAGACATTTTTGATAAAACTGATTTATTAGGATGACAAAGGATAAAGGTAATAAAACCTACCCTTAATCCCACTACTAAAATATAACCACTGTTAATTATTATCATTAGCACTTTGGTTCATTTCTTTCCAATCTCTTTTCTATGCACATAATTATTTTTAACATGGTTGATGTCATACTGAATATTCAACTTTGAATGCTGCCATGTAAGCATTTTTGTACTTCATTTAAAATTTTTTTCATAAACATCTTAATGACTATAAAATATGGGTAAGAGAGCAAAAGAAATTAATCAAGTCCTAATCAGTCAATGAGTATTTACAAATTTGACTAAAACTTCCAAACTATATGCAGGGTAATACTTTGCATGCATCACTTTGCAAAACAGTGACATATATCCAGTCACATTTTATTCTGACCACAAACTAAAGGACACAGGCCACTACTAGGATCCTCATAGTCTGCCCTGTGTGTAAGAGACCAAGACCCAGGCATAGGAATTTAAAGGAGCCCCACAGGTCACACGGTTAGTGAAAAACCCACAACTCAAATGCGGACTTGTCCCCTGTCTCTATCCATTTCTCAAGTCATTGCTCTTTCCTGTAATTAATGCCCACTGCTTCAAGACGTATTCACACTCACTGTGGCATCCAGAAAGTGGATTTGGACTTTTATCAGGTTGATAAAGTTAAGGGGACTTGGCAGGTTTTATTAAACTTTGGTGGGGTCTACTTCAAACTGCTACATGTAAGTGTTTTTGGGTTAGCTTTTGTGGTTGTTCAGCAAATGCTCCTTCAATTTGAAGAATATATTCAAATGATGATTCAAGAGTGGCTCATGATTATGGATATTTTAAAAAAATACTTGTTGGCAAAAGAAAAATTTCCTAACCTACTTCTGCTTCCTATCCTTCAAATTCTTCAACAGAATGTTGCGATGGTTAGTTTCATGTGTCAGCTTGGCCAAGTTATGGTGTCCAGTTGTTTGGTCAAGCAAGCACCAGCCTGATTGTCACAATGAGGGTATTTCATAGATGGATTTGCATCTTTAATCAGTTGATTGCATTGAGGGTTGATTGCATCAACAATCAACAAAGGAGATTGCCTTCAGCAGTGTGTGGTGGGGGGGGGGTCATCTCATCCAATCAGTTGGAGGTATTAAAAGTCAGAACTGGGGATTTCAGGAATCAAAGAATTTCTGCCTCAACTTCAGACAGCCAGCTTCTCTTGGGGAATTCAGCATCACTTCAGCATCACCTTTATCAGAGTTTCCACTGTGTGGCCTGCCCTATGAAGTTCAGACTTGCCAACTCCCACCATTGCATGAGCCAATTCTTTGTAATAACTCTCTTTTTATAATATATTCCTGTCAGTTCTGTTTCTCTGGAGAACCCTAATACAGATGTTGGTATAGTTTTTTATTTGTTATGTTACAATGTGATGTCTCTTGAAAAACCCAAAGCTATTAGCAGTAGAATAAGGATGATAACCTCTGTTTGCAATCTAAAAAAGTGGTGAGAAAAACAAGGTGCAGAACACTCGGTGGTGATACTTTAAAATTGGGGCTTTGGTTAAATATTTATTATTTTCTTTAATGTGACAAAACATCTTAAGAAAACACACAGCTAAGACAGATTGTGGCAATAATTTGTATAAATTAGATTGTCAACTGAGCTACCCAGACCTTTAAAAGCAATTAGTTAATACTCCTGAAAGGGCTTTGATATAAATCTTAAGATGTAGGAATTATTTATACAGTGGTTCAAAAAGTCAGGCTTTATGTTGGGTTTCATTGTAATTATTCAACGGGTCTATAAGACTAAGGTTCAAAAGATAGTGCAATACTTAATCAAATATATGCTAGTCAAATCTTGATTGGCCCAAATCAATTGAACTTCTTGATTGCTGAGAGAATGGGACATTTAGCATAAGAACCATAAGCCCAGGTGTATTCATGTGGTGAGACAAGACTAAATTGCAAGGAATTCTTGTTCACTGAAAATTTTAGGAATAATCTGTCATTAAAAATGAGTTATATTATTGTTTAAAAACTAGTTAAACATTAATTTTCAGTACTTTAAAACAGCATTATCGGGTGCTGATTCTACTATTTGCGTCAAAGAAGACAAGACACGTCTCTCCTGTGAACTGTTCTTGATCATTATTGTTGACCCAAATTCATTTTAGAACAATTTTTTACTTGAAAATTCTCAGTGAATTGTGCTGAGCCTATGAGAAACCTAAAAATTCTCCTCAAACCATAGCATCTGTTCTGGATTTACAAACTGAAATAACTACGGATGTCAAGTGAAAGAAGATTCTATTTCCTTTAGAAAATAAGTCATTTTTTTTTTAAGAAATTTACATCAAAAATTTTTTTAGACTTAAAGTTTTTTATTTTCATATCACAGGATAGCTAATGTGTAATCGTTGCTATTTTTTCCAACCAGTACCCTGCCAGACTGTTTTAGATTACTTGAAGATGGTTCTACAGCACCACAACCAACTCATGATACCCCAGCCAGCTGACCAACCAACTGAGGTAGGTCCCTAGTGAAAAGATAAATGCTGTTCCATTTGGAATTTCCTTAAGATGAAGCCTCTTGGAGTCTTACCAATATATACCAGAGCAAATTGGATAGCAAAATATATTTTTTATTGTCAGAAGTTTATGGGTCTTTACAAATAAGTTTACATGTAAGTTTAAATGCTATGCAGTTTATGAAGGGCATGTATTTAACTCTTGAAAATTCAACTCTGCACATGAGGGGAAAAAGAAGAAATGGCAATTTAAATAGCGTGGGCAATTCTTCCGCCAATCTTTGGCACAGAAGGGGCTTGAAACGGAAGACACCAACCTGTTGTTCCCTTAGAAAGAGCCAGTTTCCCAGAATGTCATTGTGGGACATCTCCCCCATTAAGTGAGATTCACATGTGTTTAGATCTGTTTTCCAGACGTCAGGGTTCCTGAACACAAGCCAGTTACCTCCTCTGGTCCTCAATGGAAGAAACATCAGTCTCTTCCACTGTGCAGGGAAAATAGTCTGTTTTGATGGTAATGGTATGTCAGTTTAAACATGGTGCCATTTTATAAGATTTTCAAGGCTCGGTTTTGAATATTTGTTATTTTCATTGCACTGACTTTAGAACCTAAATCCAGTGGAAAAAGCAACTCCACTGTACCTTACAGGGACAGTAAAGGTCTTGGACTGATAATGATGGATAGTGTTCTATTTAAGTAGTTAAATTTTCTTCACTTGGCAAGGTAAGTTGCTCCTGCTAGTAATGGTAGGATGTTGACCCTCTCTCTCATCCTGTGGTTACATATTCATGACATTCCTGTATTTAGGCTAAAATCATCAAATTCTATCCACATGCCCACTGTTTTAGTAGATCTGACTGCGTACTTGACCATGTGTCACCCATGTGGGGTGCTGAACACATCACCTTCCACTTCTCTGCACGTAAGAGACCAGAAGATGAAAAATGGGAAGTCAGTCCATGGTGGTTTGAAACTCTCTCACCTTTGCATGTAGCCTGAAACTTACTTTTTGCTTTTCCCTTTTCCTTTGACCCAGAGGAGCTTTTTCAAAGGTTTGTTTCTTTCCTCCAGTCCCCAGCTTGCCCCTAATCAATCACCCTCCCTCTCTTGAACTCAGCAAGAAAGGAATACCAAGTCAAATTTATCCTGCCCTTCCAGTTCCCATCTACCAACACATTTATTTCATCCTTCTTACAATCCCCCATCCCCAGTCCCAGGAGGAAGTAGTGTTTCTCCCCTTTGCCAGTGCTGAATGCTCCATGTAGGTCTGCCTCCCTCTTCTAGGACTTTGTGCTGTCAGCTATTCCTTGTCTCTTGCATCTATTTCTTCCTTGCTATTGGTCCATTCCAACAGGTAGGAAACATACTCAAGTCTCCCCACCCTAAAAATAAACCTTCCTTTGATTCCCTCCCCCCACTTCAATGATTGTCCTTTTCTTCTCCTTCCATCAGGGAGTGCTCCTGTGGCATACCCTGAGCACTTTCCATTCTGCATTATGACAAAACTCCCTCTCTGAGGGCTGGGCCCAGGTCTCATCCCATCCTTTCTAGCATCTCCAGTACCATTCACACAGAACGCACTCAATGCATGCTTGCTGAAAAGTTACTTCATTTTTTAATGATTAAACACTTGGAAGACTGGTCCATATTAGTTATATCCACTTTCTCATTTCCATTTGCTCTTCCACCCTCTGTAATCTGGCCCCAACAGAATGTTAAGTAAGAAGCCACCAATGATTTTCCAAATTGTCCAGTCCAGGGGCCCCTTTACCAGTCCTCATCATCCTCAGGTTCCCAGCCTACCTGCCCACACTGTCTTCCCGTGTCCTGTGCCAGTTCTCTGCCCTGGTTCCCTGTCCTTTCTTATTATGCTCTCATGAGTTTGCCATCCACTGTTCTCCTGAGTGTCAGCTTTAACCTTCTTCTCTTGCTCCCTACTGTCTTTCTCCAGACAGTTGTATTCCCTCTTATAACATCAATTCTACGTGTAGATTAATTAGTTTCAAATCTGTATCTAGAGCTCCAGTCCCCATGGCTCCACCCCAGACTGGTGTGTCTAGCGGCCTGACTGATGGTGGGATGCCCAAATATCCTCAAATTCACTGCACCTACTCTGAATACCCATTCTTATTCCTCCTATTTTCTCTTCAATAAGGCAGCGCCAGCCCCCTGACCCCCCAGCTGGAAACGTCTGAGATATCACTGACTTTCTCCTCTTCCTCATCCCTAACATCCAGTCATTCTACAGCCCATGTTGAATTTGCTCTTCTCTCTAGTTCACTCTCATCACTTTTCAGTTAGTCTGTTGCAGTCAATTCTTTCTTCTCCAGCCTCCACACTGGGAAGTTGTTTTTCTAAAGTACAGATTGATTAAGACTAAATGACACATGCCTAAAATCCTTTGATTGTTCCCTAGAACAAAGTCCACATGTCTTAATTTGACATTTCCATCCTACAAAAAGTATAACTGAAAGGCCCATTTCCTCCAAGAAGCTCTCCCTGATTGCCACACCCTTACGTTGTGCTCATATAGCACATTCTTCCTAAGTTTCATTAAGAACGAGCTATGTTACTTTATAGCTAATATACATTTACCTCTTCTATTTGGTTATGAGACTATATAGATACTGAGTATTGTTCATATTGGTTTTTTTTCATAATGACCCACCAATAGGTCAGAGTTTAATAAGTGTTGATGGCTAATTGAAGAGAACATACAATCAGAATTCCATAAAAACAGGGAAATACCTACATTTCCCTTGGATAGCACTATTTCAATGTTTATTACCCATCATCATCATTACTATATATATTATTTTTACTGTAATTTCAGGCAAATGAGCATTTTCTTATTTTTATTATTTATCACATTGAAGAATGCTAAAACAGGATTATAAACCTCTTCCGTAACACAGAAACCATTCTGAATCATGTTTTGGGTGGTAATTGACTTTTTCTGTTTGTTTTCCTTTTTCTTAAAGAAAATGACCTCCAAATGGCATATCTACTTTTTATGAGAGCTCTTGAGCTCTTCTGTTTGAGTGGAATTTTTTAAGGGTTTGAGAAAGCTCCTTCCTTGGATTTTCAGCTCCCTAGTCACCAATCATCTTGAAATAGTCTCAACTCCAGCTTGAGGAGCACACTGTCATGAGCTGAACCCTGAACTTCGGCACAGGGTTCCCCAGCTCTGCCATTTTGAGTTGTGAGAGCTTGGAAGAGGCTTTAACCTCCTTTGCAAAACAGATAAGGTAATGGTGACCCTAGTTTGCTAGGTGAGCTCACGAATCTGAGGGAAATCGTTTTTTAAATTGCAGTGTTAAATAAATAAATGGTTTAAAAATAGCCACAGAGTCTTTTTTTTTCTGAGGCTGACAAGTGTGCCTGGATATCTACTTACAGGGACCATAACAAAGAGGATGACTTTAAATTCTGTCTCCAGAAGCCCCTTTTTAATGGTCCCTTGTCTATGTCGCTTTAAGTTCTTTAAGCTAAGGCACTGTAGACACTGACCTTTAACTTTGCTAATTTATGAATATCAGAAGCTCTTCGAGTGTCACAGGGTCCCAGTGGCTAAAAAAAAAAAATTAAGAACTCCTCATTGTAGCCACTATTATGGAGCGTCTGCTCTGTACCAGCCACAGTATTAGGTGCTGCACTGCATCAGTCATTCAACAAATATTTATCACACCTACTGGGTGTCAGGCACTGTTTTCAGCCCTGGGAGTAGAGCATTGAATAAAACAAATAAAAGTCCCAGCCCTGATGGGTTTATCTTCTGGAGGGGAGATGGACTCCTCACCGCAAACCCACAGGCTGGGATGATTTTTTTCCCCACTTTTTAGAAATTGATATATAATACAAGCATTATAAAACTCACCCTTTTAAAGTGTATAATTCAGTGTTTTTTTAGTAATGCACAAGCTTGTGCAACCATCACCACTATCTAATTCCAGACATTTTTCTTTCCCCAACCTGGGATTATGATCCATCTATTTTACCAAAAGAAGCAGAAGTTTAGAGAAGTGCAGTCACCTGCCTGAGGCAACCCAGAGCCCAGCTCTGGGATCATTTTGGAAGCATTGCCTGGGAGGAAAGGAATGAGGCAGATGGAGGGTGCTTGGGGCAAGTGCCTTGGGCTCGGAACCAATCACTCAATCCAGTTATTATTGACAGTTACTATTAAGGTTCTTACACAAAAATACCTTTGACACAATTAGTGGTTTTAAGGATAGTGTTACTTCTCCATTTACTTTTTAGATTTGGCTTATTAAAACAGGGTAAAGACTTATTTTCTCATCATGGCATACATGGATATAGACAAGGCTGCAAAGATGACCAGCCTGGGGATTCCACCCACCCAGCTGCCCTGCGGGTAGAACCTTTGTGACCCCTTCCCTCCCTGTACGTGGAAAGTAATGGAATCATCTTCCTCTTTGCCTGCCTTCTCCTCCTGTTATTCCTTATCTTGTGAAAGGCACCACCATTTCACCTGGAAATCGCCTCCCATACCCTTGCTCATTGAATTGATTGTCTGGCTGCCTTGATTCTACCTCTTTAATCCCCGGCTCCCCAGCTGCACTGCCACAGACTATGTTCACGCCTCCGTCATCACTCATCTCCTTCCATGGAGCAGCAGCCTGGGCTGAGGAAACCTTTTAAACCTCTGGGCTTCCTCTCATCGTCGATCATCCATTGTGCACAGTGTCACTCATTGTAACAAAGCCAAGGCTTATGGTTTATGCATCTAAATATCCACATCTTAAACCCAGAATAATTTACAGCTCCCCATTTTACAGTTGGCCCAATAAAAAGTAGCTTGCTCAAGAAACACGTCTACTAAGGCATAGAACCAAGATTCCATTCAAACCCAGGCTGACTCTAAATTCAATGCACAAATCACTTGTCTCAACTGTCTCCTTTAAAAAAGAAATTGTCACACCATTTCTAGTTCAAGAAAGTATTAAAGCTGTAGTGATGAGTTTCAGTGAGTGTAGTTCAGTACTAGTTTCATAGCCAAATCTGGTTGTCTTTTCCTGTTGGCACCTGTGTCATTTACCCATCTCAGTGCTTAGCTGAACAGAGCATTCTTTGAAATAAAAAAATCAGATCCAAACAGTGCCAAATTTATAACCTGTAGTAAATTTGCATAGTTATAAAACTGAATGAGTTTTCCCTGCTTTATTTTGTACACCTTAATTACTGAGGAAGGAGTACATTAAAACGGAGATCATGGGTTAATTAATTTGCCCTGGACTGTAGAATTTTATGGACAACCACAACTAAAGTAATGGTTGTGTAGGTGCAATCGACTAAACATTGCTTATAAATGTTACAGAAATTCCTGTAATTAGTCCCACTGCAGCTATTTAGCATGGGAATTTTATAGCAGACATAAATTACAAAGGTGAAAACGAAGAAAAATTTTCAGTTGACATAGTGGCATTTGCAGAAGCTATTATTTGAAGAAACATGTTTTGCATTATTACTAATGATTTTTTCCATTTTCTACAATTTCTCTTCTTTTAATTCATTTTGTATGCTGTTTCCACTGTAATGCAATGGTTCTTAGGTGTTAGGTGCACTAAACACAAGTAATACTTCACAAAAATAGAACACCAGCGTCATTTCTAAAAGAACTTAACTGCCAACCAGAGGAGGGAAGGCACCAGTTTGATCATACTCCTCAAAGTCATTTTTGCATATTCTAATAGATTGAAAAGGAAAGTTACAGGTTATATTTAAATAGTGTTCCCTGTCATTGGATCTTGACACATTTTAACCTACCTGTTAAAATGCAAGTTATAAATAGCTCTTCTTTCAAAGGTGTTCATTATACCTCATTGGCTCTTGTTATAGAAAATGCAAATGTAATTTGAAATGTGCCCGTTCTGAGTGTGAGCAATTACTTGTGCTCTTCAGTACCTGGTTCATTGTCAGCATAGCCACTTGGTTAAAAAGCAGATTTCCCTTTGAAATGGAGATCGCCTCGGCTTCCGGCTGGCTGGCTAAGTAGGTAATGAGAAAATATTTCGCTTTTCCAGGGAAGCAAGCAGCTGTTGAACAACTATCCTGTCTACATAACGAGCAAACAGTGGGACGAGGCTGTAAATTCTTCAAAGAAAGATGGGAGACGACTCCTTCGATACCTCATCAGATTTGTTTTCACAACTGATGAGCTTAAGTACTCATGCGGCCTTGGGAAAAGGAAAAGGTCAGTGCAGTCAGGAGAGACAGGTCCTGAAAGACGCCCTCTGGATCCAGTTAAAGTAACATGCCTCCGAGGTACTGCATCCTTCCGCTCAGTGTCCGCCATCTGTGATCTCATTTCACCGCATTGGCTGTGGCTCCCCTCCGTAAAAGTGTTCAGCCTTACTGTATTTTGATTTTTTTTTTTCCCGCTGAGACCTTATAGGCTTCATGTGGCCCATCTACTTGGTATTGAGAAGTTCTTTAAAAATTCTTCGTTTACTTTAGCCTTGGCGTTCTCACTTAATGGTACATACGCATTGCCTAACACCTCATGTTTCACGCTTGAAAGTCAGATTTTCTTTGCTGCCAGAGAAGGCCACCTCCAGCAAAACTGGAGGGTTGGGGAATGCACAGAGCAAGAGAAGATGTGGAATTTAAAAAAAACAACAACACACATATGATCAAATGAGGTCCCATTTCTAGCTACCTTCTCACGAACACTTGGCCTCGACTCCTTAAATGTGTTTAGAATTAATTTTCCTTCCAGTATACCTTGCCCAGTCAGACTTTCTTCTGTTAGTTAAAAAACAAGTTTCTGTGTAAAAATCCTGTTTGGATAAAACTGTATTATCAGTATTAACAGCTGATTACCTTGCAGTGGGTGTGCACTGCCGTAGGCCAGCCAGAGGGTGCTTAGGCACACGTAAGTTTTGGTAGCAGCCAAGATTGCCAGGGCCCACTCCTGGAGGTTTTGGATTCAGCAGCCCATGCATTGCTGCTTTCACATGCACCCCAGGTGATTCAGACACAAGTGGCCCATACCTGAGAAAACTAGGCAAAATGAAAATACCAGCATTAAGTAGGCACAGGGGCTCCAGAGACCTCCTTCTTGGCCAGTCTGAAAATCCTGCTTACTCGGTGACTGGGTAATGGAAATTCCCAGGGTCTGTCTTAGCAAACTGGTCATAATTTCCTTTATTAAGCAACATCATGATGAGAAGTCAAGGTGACAGAGCTATTGCCAAGAAGCAGTGGTGAGCTTGGGGGCTCTACTGAGTGCACCCACTGTGTTTCCTCATGAAGTTGCTCTTCGGCCCACAACTGTATGCCTTGCCAGAAATTCTTATTAAACACTTTACATTTTATGTAGCATATCAGTGAAACTGAGTGATTAAAATACATCCCAAGCACCAGTATTGAGAATGTCACCAGACCCACTCAGACTTTCATTCCACCCTTGGGTGGAGAATACATAGGCAAGAAATGGTGGTTGTCTATGTTGTGGGGTGTGGGGCTGAAATCTTAGGCCCTTCCTGGGAACTAGATATGATTCTCTTCATAGAGGTTTAGATGACATAGCAGCCTGGTAGGTAGGCCTGGTGACTCCTGGGGTGGATTTCCTTTCTGCAGTGAGCAAGATTAGGATGGCCAAGGAAGCCTTCAAACTGCCGGCTCCTTTTGAGATGGAAGACAGGGTGCTGGGGGAATAGAATCAAATTCCAGCTTACTGCTCCCAAAGGTGGTTTGACCCTAGAGGAAAGAGGAAGTATCTTGCCTCTTCCTGGCAGGGTCTGTGAAGATACGTCATCATTGTATAACAGAATGAGTTCTGCTTTTAGCTTTTAGTAGTCTTTGCCACAATTCAGGAAAGTCCTGTCATGGCAATGGATACTGAGGCAGGAGTCAAAAGGGTGTCACAGAGCAGCCCATTCTTGCAAAGTTGCAGGGTCACCACTGACTTTTACATGACGGACTCTCTTGTCCTCATCCATTGGCCTCTATTTCCCTTGTTGATCTGTTTAGTCTTTTGTTTTCTTGCATTCATGAGAGTGGGGGAATCTGGACAGATAGGAAAGTTACTTAAGAAACAGCTACTGAATACCTCCTGCATCCAGTAGGGACTTGAGGAAGACAAAATAGGAATAGATAATGGAATCCCTTCTGGATTCTTCTGGAGCTTATGGTCTGGCTGGAGAAAGAGACTATTTGAGAACAATTGTGAACAGCATGCAAGCACAAGGAAAATAATAGGGAGTGGGCTAAATATGTGAGCCTCAGAGGTTCCAGAATACCTCCCTTGTCTCTGCTCTGCATTATTGTGACCATGACCTTGGTTTAAGACTTAGCCATCAGTGTTTCTCAGGCCTGCACCCCCAGGATAAGCCACGTGATTTCCTGGTAATTTTGCAGTGAGGAGCTGAATAAACATGGTTCTTCCTCCAAAGAAGGCAACCAGGGCTGGAACTAGCACAAGGCGAGTGAGGCACTCACCTCTGGCACAAAATGTATGGGGCTGCCAAAAACTAATGCTCCCATGCTACTTCTCTGTTAAACTAGACTCTACTGTCATGTGTACAGTTCAGTTCATGAGATTTTTTTCCTAGTCTAACTACTTGTAAGTATCAGTTTCTTCTAAAGGCAAATAGGGCCAGGTGTTTCAAAAAGAAAATTCAGACAAAAGATACCCTACAACCAAAACTATTGTATTGTGGAGGGAGTAGTGCCAGAGAAGAAAAAGTGTTTAAATAATAGTCACCTTGAATTTTTAATCAGCTGTGTAAGAAACACAGTGTGACTTAGACCTTTTTCCTAATTGCTCACCTCAGTTTACAAGTGTTCAGTAGCTGCTTAAGAGTTAGCTATGTGCCATGTACCATACCCCTTTGAGAAAACAGAGTAAAGGTTCATTTGAGGTCATGCTGAGGTAGGCAAGTTTCCTTCATTGGAGGCTTACATGGCCTCCAATGCCTCCAATTTTATATAGGCACTCTTCCACTGGTGCTAATTGCTGGTGCAATTAAATATTTAGAGGAAATCTTATTTAGAAAATATTTGTCAGTATATGTGTAGATATCACAATTAGAGAAACAAGTATAGCCTAGAGTACAACATTTTAAGAATGTAGAGACCTTTTCTGGAACTAAAATAATTTTTCCTTTTCACTCATTGAGACTTTGCTATTTTACTATACCCAATCTTCAAGTGAGTAGCTGGTTAACGAATACCATGCTGATGATATTTGTATGCTCCTGGAGATAATTAACATTCTAAAAATTTGAGCAGGTAACAACATGGGTTTTGAAAGGTACCCCATAACTTATATCAGCCGTGACTTACAAATCTAATTTACTTTTCATTTCCACAGCAAATGTTTCTCAGAGGGTTCACTCTCTCGCTTAAGTGATTTTTTGCTTTTGCACATGAGAGAAGAATTTAATATGTAATAAGTTAGGTCTGGGTGACATCATCATGGCATTACATTGGATTTCCCATAAAGCTTTTCTTACAGAGCTTGTTTAAGTTTAAGCAGCCTGTGCTATTATCTTCTTCAAAAACCAGCTGTTTCTCTCCCTCTCTCTTTTATTGTTTGTGTATATTCCCACAGAATTCATTAGGATGCACTGTACCTCCAACCCTGATTGGTGGATGCCTTCGGAGGAGCAAATAAACAAAGTGTTCAGCGATGCTGTCGGTCATGCCCGGCAGGGGCGGGCAGTGGGTACTTTCCTGCACAACGGCGGCTCATTTTATGAAGGGATCGATCATCAGGTTTCACAGGATGAAGTCTTCAATAAAAGTTCCCAGGATGGATCTGGGGATTAGTGGACGAAATCTTTTCACTGTAGCAGCCGGTCCTCTCAAGAATTCCAATTGTGAATGTCCTGTTAACATCACCTTAGAGTCCAAAGCATGTCATACTGTCATACTTTAGACATCCTAAACCTTAACTCTCTTGACTTTCTGCCACGATTCCCAAATAGAAATCCATTGTAGGGTTGTTTGGGAAGGCTATGGAGCCCACAAAAGACTTTTGGAATACTATCTGATAAAAAGAAATAAACAATTACAGTTGATTTTAAATTATTACTAGCTTGACAGTGAGGGTAGAAGAATAGCTGAGCTCCTAGTCACCTGGCCAAAATCTTCAGGTGAGCTTGGCTTCCTGAGCAAAGCTGGTTCCCAAGGAGGAGTGGGTTAGTGTTCCTGTCTGTGGGAGAAGGCAGAAACATGAAGTTATTTTAAGGGACAAGGAACAAGCATTCTCCTGTTTTAATTCAATTATGTTGTCTTTATGTTTTCCAAAGACTTTTGAATTCAGAGTTCTCAGCTAAGACATAGGATAGGTGACATTGTATGTTATCCCTATATTGACAAAATCTATTATGAAAAAAATAAACCAGAGAACAGAAGCCAGCTCAATAAGACAGTGATTAGTTGAAAGTCAGCTATTTTTTTCAGTTAATTTTTACAAAAATTCCACTGTGTTGATAAAGAATGCACTATATGGTCTCTGGTATTTACAAACAGTAATAGTCTTCATCATGTCAGTCAGGAAACATCCAAAGATCCAAAACCATTTTCAAATGCTTGATTTCATAGTTTCATAGATCCACAGTGTCCATGGCCTAAAATCAAGGCTTTGTTGACACAATGCCAAAGCGATGGGTTGAAAAATGAGAATTTTAATCAATTAGTTGTTCGGTGCACTGAAGACCAAACTTGTGTGGCCGGTGGTATTCACTGAATTGTCCAGATGTTCTGGCATTGTATACCCACAACTTCAAGGCCATTCTGAGCACTATGCAATGGCTTGTCTGTAATTTTTCTTAAAGTTGAGCTTTCTGTCTTGAATTGATCTTTAGAATTTGCATGAAACTTTGGTTTGTGCCATTGTCGTTGATCAAAATGTTTCATCCCAACTGTTGTATGCCTCTTTTCCCCCAAAATTTCCCTGAACTAAGCTCTGGATAAGTTAAAGCTGTACCATCCATTCTCCCCTGTTTCATTTGTTGAGCTCCATTTGTGAATTCCTTATAAACAAATGATATAGAGATACTAGAAAGTTATTCCTTAAGGCTTCAGGTTTGGATGTCAGAAAGGCTTCCTTTATCAAACTAGTTCATACAATGTCATTCTTTGTAGAGCAAATGTGCAGCATTTACTGAAGTCTATTCATGTCAGGGTTTTGAAAATTGAAAGTTTATGAGCATCCACACATAAATTCTTTTTTGCCACATTTTCAAAGCAAAATCATAAATTATCCTTTCCATTTCACAATTAGCACCTAGTATATAGCAAAGCCCTGTAGCTTTTGCCATGACTACTAGCTTTCATTTGTGGAAAAGCTTAATGTTTATGGAGATGGTCATTTGTCAGGTCTAGTGGATGGAGTAGGAAAAACTATTTCAATACCCTCTTTTGGAAGTAAAGGAAATGCTACAGGTACATGCAGTGTTGCATATGGTAACCAGGAGACTAATATCTTCAGCTCTCCAAAGAAGAAAGGTACTTCTTTTCTCAAAGAGTTTTCAGAAGTCTGGTAAGTCGTGTCTTATAAGACTCTTGGCCAGAAGAAAAGCACCACCATAGCCTTCTCCTGTCTTTCCATCAGACCTTTCTTTGTTTGCATTAGACTTTAGTTTTTCTTACTGCTGAGTGCAATATCCTTTTTTCCTATAGCAGCAATATTTGACCACCACTTAAAAAAAAAAAAAACAAAAACTTCCAATTCTTATTGTTTTCCTGCGAACTTGAAGATGCTTCTTTTACCTTCACATTCCAAGCACCATCTTGCCCTGGGCATGATGGTCTTGCTGGTCTTTACTGAGGGTAATGAGAGTACTTCCTGCACTTGTATCTCCATAGCCTTCTATGTTGTCATGAAGTGCTTGCACCACTGCTTTGAGGGAGGGTGACAGGAACCTTCTCTGTGGCTGTAATTATCACCACCTGGGAAGGCTGCTTTGCCAGGCTCTACCTCCCAAGCTGCATGGTTGCATACCACCTTTGCTCCAAAGGCCCACTTGGTCTCTTCCACTTCCAACCCCATTCCAGAATATTTAAGCATCTGCTTAAATATCCTACTGTGACCTCTCCTTTCTGTCTGCCCTTTAAGTCTCACCTTTAGGGCTATGTTACCCAGGTTCCGTGGCTTTCAAAAACTGTCCATTTATTTTTTGTTAAGACCAGTATGGTGTCTATGTAGCAAGGTTAAAAATCTCACCAATAAGAAGACTGGATGCTGTCATTGCTCTGTCAGCCCTAAAGACATTACTTATTTTCTTGATTTGATTTTCTACATCTTTGTCTGGCAGTTGGACAAACTGCTCTCATGACAAAAAAAAATTAAAAATAGTTTCATGTCATCTTTCAGAATCCTTCTAGAGTCAGTTTGATGTTGGTATAAAATAGACTAAATTAAAAATGAGCTGAGGATGTAGCTATGGTCAACTCCACTGGTGAGAGAAGGAAGTCACAGGGCAGATCTCACACCAAAGACTAAACAGCATTTTTGTCAGCTACTAGGTGTGGTCCGTGATCCCGGCTATCAGAGGGATCCATGCCACCAACAGATGGTGTCTTGATGTCTTGTGTTTTCCCAAATGTAAAATCATGTCACAGAGACGATGCCTGCTCTTCACAGTGAAATGAAGCCTCAAGTGCATTTCCAACCAGGCTCAGCATAACTTTTGAGTGATCTCTGTAACAGGAGGACTTAGGCCAGTGAAGAGGGGAGCAATATTCTTTAGGTAGAAACTAAAATCACAGTTCTCACTGGCTCTTTTGAAGGCCCATTTTTCAAAATCTCGTGGTTTGATCTCAGTGTTAAATGCTTTGGAGAAAAACAGTGAAAACATTTAAGCTTCTGTCTTCCACCTTTACTTGAAAATATTTCATCAGGCCGCTGTAACTGGACATCGCTCTCCTGGTAGTCCTCATTTCCGCCACAGCATTGAGGTTACTGTCACCATTTGTGTTCTATAAGACTTCACTAGGAATGAAGAGGATAATGTCTATTAGGCATCTGTAGAAAATTGCTGCCATCTCTTTTCGTAAGGAAATTAGGCATCTGTAGATGCTTCAAAGCTGTGGAGCATGTGGATGATTTTATATTGTAGATCTTTCCTCATCCTTTCCTCAGTCATAAACACACTGACATAAGAGATTCCTTCATCAGGATTCTAAAAAGATGTAAATTCTGACCATATTATTTGATCCAACTAATCCATGTGGCATCAACTAATGATAACTGATGCTGATGTTTCTCCCAAATCTAGAAAATAATCCAAACTTGGGAATCTACAAGTTCATTTTTTTCTACATTTCTTTGCCTCCTTTAATGGTTTGTGCCTCCCTTCCATTGATACAAAAAATATTTACATGATGGAGCATCATGTAAGATGAAACATGCACTATTTTCAGAAAATCAAACATACTTTGCCCTCATATAGATTCTAGCTCATTCAGTATATGTGCTAGAATCTAAACCTTATACCCATTGACTACCTCCTTGGTTTCTTCTTAGATTTCTATTATTTTTACAAATCTCATTCTTGGGCTAACTTAATATTTAGAAGAGATTTAAATATCTAACTTTTTCCTCACTTAGTGTTATGTCATTTCAGAGTAGAGATCTGTGTTAATTCTTGACAGCTCTTATATACAGATTCTTAGAAATGTAGTAGAAAATGGTTTTGCACATATGGTGCAAGTCTTGCTGGTGTATGTTTAATGTGACGACACTTGCCAAAACTGCTTGGCAAAACATGTCAAATAGGATGCTTGAGTCAGAACTCTAATGTAAATGCCTCTAAACAGCAGTATGTATCATTATGATGTATTTTTGTAAACATAGTGGTGGCTTCTTTCAGTCGTTTTAAGTCCTGGGTAAAAATAACCACTCCACTTGGAAGAATGTAGGAAATTGTCACCCAGGTGATGGCCCTCTGCAAAATTACTTGCATTGTCAGCCGATGGCACTGGTTCTTTTATTTGTGTTGTTTTTTAGAGGAGAGTGAAGAATTGACATCAGAGGACAACACAGAGTGCAAAAATAACAACCCATCAATACTTGCCTTCAAATATGTAAAATTCAAAACTGTAAGTGACATATTTACACATCAGAGACCACTCTTACCCTCCATAGTATATTCAACTGCAAGAAACATCAACTGGACTGGACATTGCTCATCCAATGACCATCTTGGTCAGTTTGACTGCTGAAAGCACTACATTGCCAAATCTTTGAGGAAATAGTGACCAAATTTTCCTCGTGACCATCATGGCCGGCTAATATAAGGGCTATGTTTTTCTTGACTCACAGTTCCCCAAACCACAATGAAAATACATTTACTAATAAGACTCATTCCCAAAATAATTGCACCAGTTCAAGTGGCCAGATGGTTCTTGGCCACATTGGAAAACTATTTAGGCCCATTCAAACCCATTAACAACAATAGTAACTACAGCTGATATTGATTGGGTTTTTGTGTGTCAAGCACTTTGCTCTGCACTTTAATGCATCTCTCGTTTTAATCCTCACAATCCTATGAGGTTGTTGCTGTTAATTTCCACATTTTACAGATAAGGAAACTGCCCGAGGAACTTAACTAATAAGATGTTTACTTTGGGCTTAGTAAAAGAATGCTTAGTTCAGTTTTTCCCAGTTGTCCAAGTGAAATTCTCAAAGCCCATCAATACTTTGTAATGGATTTGTTGTTTTACTTATGCTGCCAACGGAAAGTTAATATTTGTGTTACTAAAAAAAAAAACTTCTTTTAAATTATATTGGCGTTTAAGTAGGAGCTTATAAATCATATACCCTCTGGGAATGGCCCGGGTTTCTGCATAAGGCTTAACCTATGTAAGATCCTATGATGAAGACCAGAAATTATTTTTTTTAAGTGGGTAAAGTCATTCATTTGTTCACATTGATTTCATAAGTTCCTAGTACAAAAATGCAGGGATATAAAAATAAAAATTTGAACTAGTGAAGTGATAATCTTAGGGAATTCCTAGAGATTAGAAACAGCACTGGGCAGGAATTAGCCAATGTTTCATTCACTTTTCACATTTGTTGTCTTTGGAGCCTTAGAATTGATGAGTCTGGTTTGGAAGAGAGAGTTTTCATTTATGATGTCACTGTGAGACCTGGTTGTGAAGATTTTGTAGCAACTGACAGTAATCCTTTCTGTTGATTCCTTCCTGTAGTTTGGGCTTTAACATCCCTTTGGCTGTGTTTAAATTCAAGAGCATGCCAAGGCCACGTGGAGCCTAGCTCTGCTTCTTGGGAACAGGGCATGCCAGACCATGAGGTGGGTCATGAAACTTTCAAAAGGTCGCTGGTCCAGCCTGGCCCTGCCCAATTTAAGAATTGCCTTTATGCCTCTCCTCTCTGGAACTTCATGTAGCAGCCTAACACTGGGGCCAACTTGCCTTTACTCTCTTTTCTATGATGAATACTTGTGGAGAAACTGTGACAAATCCATTGATCCTAATATTTTTATTGTTGGAGTCTTGTTGCTTCTTTATGAATAATTTCTAACTGATTGTACTGTGTAGAGTTAATACCCACTAGGGATATGTTAATAAAAGTACAAATACATAGTGTAATATAGACTAGCAAGATTTTTTTGTGAACAATTTATATAGAAGACTAAGTTGTTTTTTAAGTGTTAGGCGTTTTTCTTTTAGGAACTTAAAATGTTATAAGATTTTTTAAACATTCAATATTTTTAATTATAAGAGGCATTTGTTACTAGAGCCAATTATTTCAGGTGTTCTAATTGGAGTATTGACTTTATTACTTCATATACCTCTAGAATGCCACATGTTCTGTTGGGGATAAAATTGCACAATAAATGTCAAGTCTCTGTTAAGTGTTTTAGCTTGCTTTTTGCATCTTTCTCTAATGCATTGGAGAGGCTTTTCTTGTCTTTTTAGATAGAGAAATTTTCCCCTAAAGTTAAGGCATTCTGCTTGTCTCTGAACTCCAAGATGTTATGCATAAACACAAATAAAAGATACTCAGTTACTCAGAGAACTGACCAAAAATCATCCAAAAATTCATCTGATCTAGTCTAGGAAAAGGAAAACCTATGATGATCTAGGAGTGGTGTGGAATCCAAGCAGATTTCTATGCAATTCAATATCTTTGGACATTTACAAATAAACACACAGGCTTCATCTCACAGTACCATTCTAGAAGGGAGAGAAAAAAAATCTTATATCTGCTACTCATGACCTTTAAAAATGAGCAAATAAATTGTTTATGGTTTTTGAACAGTGATCTGAGTACAAAAGCAGAGTAGCTATGGCTAAATAAGCTGGCATGGTCGTGGCTTCCCAATTTTAGTTATTGCATAAAATCTAAATCTGATGTATCAACAGGAGAGATTGCATAAATGTTATTTCACAAATCAGATTATGTAAGGACTAAAAAAAACACATTGTCTCATCTTAGGGAAAATACACAATGCAAAGTTTGAACCAGTAGTGTTAGATGTAAAAACAATAATCTAGTCCAAATAATCTTGGTTGAAATGTCAAAAAATGAAATTAAAGTTATTTTTTTTATTCTAAAGTGTTAAAAGAGGATTATTATTAAATAACTTGGTTTTTTTAATATTTTGTAGCAGGGAACACAGGGTAAAACCACAAATCAAAAAAAGTATTAAGGGAAAACGGTTTGGTGGTTCCTTAATAAGTTAAACATAGAATTACCCTATGACCGAGCAATTTCATTCTTATGTCTATACCCAAAAGGATTGAAAACAGATGTTCAACAAAAACTTGTACAGAAATAGTCATAGTAGCACTATTCACAATAGCCAAAAGATGGAAACAACCCAGATATACCTCAATAGATGAAAATATAAACAAAATATGACATACACATACAATGGGATATTATTCAGCCATAAAAAGGAATTAATTACTGATATATACTACAACATGGCTGAACCTGGAAAACATTATGCTAAGTGATAAATGCCAGACACGAAAGGCCATGTATCATATGATTCCATTTATATGAAATATCCAGAATTGGCATCTCCATAGAGAAAGTAAATTAGTGATTGCAAGGGGCTGGGAGGAGAGAGGAATATGGAATGGACTGCTTAGTGGGTACACAGTTCCCTTTAGAAGTGATAAAAAATATTCTGGAAGTAGAGAGTGGTTATAGTTGCACAATATTGTGAATATACTAAATGACACTGAATTGTACACTTTTCAAATGGTTAAAATGTTGAACTTTATGTTATGTGAATTTTATCAAAATAATGTGTTAGGAACAAGTTCAGCAAGGTTACAGTATACAAGATCAACATAGAAAAATCAATGATATTTCTGTATGCTAGTAATGAACAATGAAAAAATAAAATTAAGAACACAATTCCATTTATAATAACCTCAAAAAAAAATAAAACATTGACCTCCCAGGATCGCGTCTGGAGAATGGCTAGTATTCTACCAGCTTCGGAGACGGGAGGGAAAGCAAGCCTGGCAGAGCATTCCATTCCCAGTTTACTCACTAGCTGGCGATTGGAAGATACTCTGCAACAGTGTTAAAAAATAATAATAATAAAATAAAATAAAATAAAACAGGAATAAATTTAACAAAAGTGCAAGACTTGTTAACTGAAAACGTAAAAAACATTGTTGAAAGAAATTAAAGACCTAAATAAAGGACCTAGAAAGTCCTCAAAAATCCCATGTTAACTGATTGGAAAATTTAATACTGTAAAAATGGCATACTTTCCAATTCATCTACATGTTCAATGCAATTCCCATTAAAATCCCAGCTGTTTTCTTTGAAGAAATTGACAGTTTGCACCTAAAATTCATATAGAAATGCACGAAACCCAGAATAGCCAAAACAATCTTAAAAAAGAACTAAGTTGGAAGACACACTTCTCGACGCTGTAGTAATCAAGATAGTGTGACTGTACTGGTACAATGACAGAAACATAGCTCAATGGACTAGAATTGAGAGGCAAGAAATAAATGATTTTTGACAAGTATGCCATGAAAATTCAATGAGGAAAGTAATCTTTTCAACAAATGGTGCTGGGACAACTGGATATCAACATATAAAATAGAAGGAAGTTGAATCTCTACACCATATACAAAACTAACTCAAAGTGGATCATAGATCTCAGAGCCAAAACTATAAAACTTAGGAGAAAACAAGTACATTTTCATGACCTTGGATTA
>JAQZBX010011045.1:0-43382 GCA_029593785.1 Cabassous unicinctus | reverse complement strand
TATATATATATATATATATTTTTTTTTTATCCCCCCCTTGCTGCTTGTGCTGCTGTGTCCATTCGCTGCATGTCTTCTCTGTGTCTGCTTATCTCCCCTTGCTGTGAGGTCTTGCCGCATCAGCCCACGGCGCCGCGCGAGCCGGCCTGCCCTCACAAGGAGGCGCCGGGAAGCGAACCCGGGGCCTCTCATATGGTAAACGGGGGCTCTATCCATTGCGCCACACCCGCTTCCTGCCGTGAGGTTGCTGCGTCAGCCCACCGCACGGCTCAGGCCGGCGTGCCCTCACAAGGAGGCCTCGGGACGCGAACCCGGGCCTCCCATATGGTAAACGGGGCTCTAGCCACTGAGCCACACCCGCTTCCCATCCCCTATATTTTTATGTAACATTTATGTAATCTAAAGCTTGTTTAAAATGTTAAAAAATTAATTTAAAAAAATTAAGTGAGAGACATGCGACTCTTCCTTTCATTTGATCACTTAGAGATCATTTAGGGTTATTAATTGGCCTAATTTCAATACCGTTGTGTTTCAGGTAATAAGGAAGCCTGAGGAGATGGAGAGAAATGGGGAAATGGCTGGTCGGTGGAGTACACATTTGTCAATTAAGTCCACCATCTTACATGGGCTTGGTTTGTGGCACTCCCAAAAATTACACAGGATTACAAAGATTACAGATAACAGATCACCGTAACAGATATAACAGTGATGAAAAAATTTGAAATATTGCAAGAATTAACAAAATGTGACAGAGAGACAAGAAGTGAGCTCATCCTGTTGGAAAAAATGGGGCCAATATACTTGTTCCATGAAGGGTTGCCACAAACCTTCAATTTGTAAAAAAATGCAGTATCTGTGAAACGCAATAAAGTGAAGAGCAATAAAACGATGTATGCCTGTACTTGTATGAGAAGGAGGGAGGAGGTGGGGAGAGAAGAAGAAAGAAAAGAACAAAACAGTGGCAGCAGAGAGGGAAGAAGAAAGGAAAGAAGGAACAAAGGAACAGAGAGGGGAGGATAAAGAAGCCAATATGAGAAAGACATAGCTATGCTCTTTCTTGACTGGTATGAAATAGTAAAACCTTAATCACCGACAGAAAACTACTCGGGGAGTGCCTGAAGGAAAAGTTAAACAAAATAAGTACTTTTTAGGCCAGAAATGAATATTCTGAATATTTGAAAGTGGTTTGGGTCTGGTCCTGAAAAAAATTCCTCAGACAGATGTAGATTCAGCCACAACAGACCAGATCTGTCATTACAAAGAAGCCTTAAGGGTCTTTAGTGTCTTATTGTGGTTTGAGAATAGGCATTGGGAATAATCCAAACTTTCAACACGTGCCACAGGCGTGGCTCTGTGAGCCTCTTTAGTTCATAGTTAATGCTGTAAGAGCAGATGCTACAAAGCAAAGAGATCTGTACTCTGGGTTGTGTGTGTGTGTGTGTGTGTGTGTGTGTGTGTGTGTGTGTGCACATGCATGTCCCCTTGCATGCATGCATGCACAGGTGCGTGCACAGAAGTACAAGCGGAAGGATTGGACTTCTTTTACCATCTTTTATGTACTATATTTATTAACATTGTATATCTTTCTTCTGACTACAGAAATGAAGCAATGATTAAGAAATTTTGGAAAATACAAAAGCCTCACTAAAAAATGGAAACAAAAATAATTTATAATCTCATAGCCAAGAAATAAGCACTATTAATATTTTGGTAGATATCTCCCAAGACTTTTTCCACTGAAATTTTACCATATATAATATTTTATAAGCCATTTATTCACATAATATTAATCCTCTGAATACCCTTGCATTTGATGAAATATTTATTCTTTTGCTGTGAGTTAATAATGTCTACAACTATTCCCATCATACAGATATAAGGTCCCTCAGTAATATTCTATGGTTGCAATGTGAGTAGTTTCTTTTTTGTTTTATGTTTTCTATTAAATTGGTTCTGATTCACATCCTTAATTATTTGCTTAGGGTAAATTTTAGGAAAAAAAATTAGATCAAAAGATATTATCATTTTAAAATATTTTGATACATATTCCCAAATTGTTCACATGTTGCATCACTCTCACTCCTTTCATAATGTATAAGAGGCCCCATTTCCATGAACTATTGCCAACATTGGCTATCAGCTTTTCCCCTAATTTTTCTAATAGGCAAAATCTACATATTTTTTTATTTTCTTTAATTAATAGTGAGGTTATACAACTCCCATTGTTCTTTCCATTTCGTGTTCTTTTGTTGGTTCAGGCCCTAACCACATTTTTCTTATCCATGTTTTTATTATTTATTCTTTTATTAATTTTTCTAAGGCTTCTTTATCTAATGAAGATATTCACACTATGCTGTTTTGGAAAAAAATATCTTTATCAAGTTGTTTTGTAACTTTTATTCAGAATATGTTGACATACAAATACTTTGTTTTTATTTAGTCAAATGTACCAATTTCCATTTTTTACTTATTTTTTATTATGATTTGGGGTAAAGCTCTGATTTTGGATACAAAAAGCCTGTTTGCAGCATTTTTATTCAGTCCCATTAATTTACCTGTTGGGATTTGGTGCTAGTAACATGCTGTTTGGACACTAATTTAATATTAAGTATCTGGGAAGTCCCTCATTATTTTTGTTTTAAAGGAATTTATATGATTCTCCCCTTATTTGTTCTTTCATTGAACTTTCGTATTTCTTTAAGTTCCACAAAATTCTTGGGAGATACATAATGCAATTGAATTAATTCTTCTAGTTAACAGAATAAAATTGACATTCTCACGATATTCAGCCTTCTCATCCTTGGAACATGATATGCGTCTATTTTAATCCAAGCTTTTATTATATCTCAAAGGAAGTGTGATAGATTTCTGATATAGCTTCTACACACTTCTTGTTCATTTTGTTATTCCTTAATCAGCCAGAAAATATTTTTGAAAGCCTTCCATAACAAGGCAATGTGCTACTTTATTCCTAGATAGTTTAAACTTTTGCTACTAATGTGATTAAAACTGCTCGGCAAAATGTTTTACAAATCAAATTGCTGAAAATACAGCTCTTTATTTTTCTATATTTGTTTTAAAATAGTCATTCTCTTGTTAATCCTAATAATTTTCAGTTATTTTGAGATTTTTCTGTAGAAAATCACATCATCTACACAATAATTTTGCACCATCTTTTAAATATTTTTACTTCTAATCTCTACTCCTTTGTAGTATTTGGTTATAAGTTCCAGAATAATATAAAGAACTACATAATAAATGTAGAATAATTCCTCATTTTGTATATTTGTTTTCTCTATTTAACTTGATTAACAATTATGAGTTTTGTCTATTTTGTTAGAATTTTCAGTGAAGTAATCTTTGCTATTAATATATTAGTTGTTTATATGAATATATCTTAATTTCTGCCCTTGTTTTACTACTTATGCCTCCGTTCTCCTTAATTTTGACTTTCTTGAATATTTTTAATAGTATACATTATTTTATAGTCTTTCTTCTTTTTTATAATGAAGGCTTTTAAGGTGTGAAATTTTCTATTATTATATGTGTGGATGCATCTCCTAAAGTTTAGTATTCAGATGACCTAATTCTTTTTTTGTTAAAATATTTATTTATTTACTTTTATCCATTCCTGCCCACCCCCCTTTTTGCTGTTTTTGTGTCCATTCTCTGGGCAATTCTCTGTGTCTGTTTCCTGCCCTCTTTCTCATCCTTCTCCTCCTGTCTTCACCGGGATTCGATCCTTGGAACCTCTGACATGGGAGAGAGGCATCCTACCGCCTGCACCACCTGTTTCTGGTGTTTCAGTGCATCTCATCTTGGCTTTTCCTTGTGTCACTCTCCTGTTACGCCTGGGGGGCTCACCTGTTTGCGGGGCCTGATGGTTCACCTGTGCACGGGGCCTGGTGGCCCATGCACCTTCTGTATTTTTCTTTTTATTTTCACTGGGAGGTCCCAGGGATTGAACCCAAGTCCCTCCATATGGGAGACAGACACCCAACCATCTGAGCCACCATCTGCCCCCTAATTTCTTTTTAATTTCTAAAAATAGATTTAATTTCTGACCCTGAGCCACCAGCCTGCTTGGTACACACAACTTTACAAATTCTTTTCTGTGTTAGATGTCACACTGGGGCTCTCAATGAACCATGCTCTCAGTATTTATGTCCTGGTATAGTCCTCTCCCACACTGTTTTGCACTTGGGCATGAGACTTGCTTTTGCCATGGGTTATTATCATGCTTGATGCAAGCAGAGGTTTGATAAGCACTCATATACCTGCTCTTCTTCTAGTGTCCATACTTTAAGGAATTCCAGGCTCTTCTCCTGAAGAGAAAGCATGCATGGAAAGACTCTGGAGGATAAGACATAACATGGAGAAGCAACGTCCCTGGCCAAGATCCCAGCTTAAGGCAGATGCTTGTGCTACCCCAACAGACATGATGTGGAACCACAAACCACCCAGTAATTCACAGAATTGTGAGAATTAATAAATGCAACTGTTTTGCGCCACTAAGTTTTGGGGTGGTTTGTTATACAACAGTAGAAAAATGAATTTTTTCTTCTGTTTAAACTTGGTCTGATTTGGCAATTTTTCTATTTAGCCCCCGAGTATCTGAGAAGGCATTTGAGCAATGTATTCATTTTCCAACTGCTAAAACAAATCATACAGTGGGGTTGGCTTAAGGAATGGGAATTTATTGGCTCATGTTTGTGAGGCCAAAAGAAATCCAAAATTGAGGCATCAGCAAAGCAATGTTTTCTTCTTGTAGACTGTGGCACTCTGGGGCTGGCTGCCAGAGATCCTTGGTCCTTGGCTTTTCTGTCACACAGCAATACACACACATGGCAGTCTCTTCTTTCTCTTTTGGGTTCCAGCTTCTGACTGCTCCCTGTGGCTTCTCTCTAGGGCCTTCTGTGTAAGGCCTTCGTTAATAGGATTAAAACCCATCCTGATTCAGTTAGACCACACCTTAACTGAAGTAACCTCATCAAAGTTCCTGTTTACAATGGGTTCATACCCACAGGAATAGATTAAGATTAAGAACATTAAAAACATATTTTCTGGAGTAAATAACTCTAAGCCACCACAAGCAGAAAGATATTTAATTCCCCATATATGAAATATGCCATTCCACCCTGAAGGCAGAAGTGGCTACATCAAGTTGTAGATTCAAATAGCATCCTTTTCCTCTTTTTCCTAGTACTAGTGAATCCTTGCATCATTTTGTATCATTTCATAACTGATCCAAAAGAAACACAGCTGATGATTTATCAGATACCAATAGCTCAAAGCTCTTACATGTACTTTCTAAATCATATCTTTTTTTAATGAAAATTCAGGGTCTCATGCATAACCTCTAACTGATGGTGATTAATTTGTTGGAAGTTACAGACCTCTTTATGTAAATGAGAAGTTTATGGGCACTTTCCTCAGAAAAATACTTCTATACACAGAAACAAACTATCATGTACAATTTCAGCAGTTTCATGAAACTGAAACAAATTCCTGAAACCATTAAGGCAAATATGTAATGATTCAAAGCATAATTTAGGCAACAAACTTGTCCATAAATAAAACCTAACTGAGAAGAGAAACAAATAAAACAGAACAAAATCAGAACTGCCATAGTTGAAGCAAAGGTGGTGAAGCAAAGGAAACCCACCTGTTGCCTGCAGTCCCTTGTTTACCTACCCCCACCCACATCCCTCCACAGAGTAGAGCTGATAAAGCACTGTTGTAAAATGACACTTTGAAATTAAGTGGATAGACGAGAGAAGTAAACAAAAGTAGTGGAGTTCAGGGTGGGAGGGAAGTGATGACCCAAGTTAAAAGCAAGCATAGAACAAGGACAGACTGGCTTCCTTTGAGTACAAAAATTGAGTACTCTTTCACTTGAGTAAAAGAAAAAAAGAATGCTTGAATCACTGTGGCAAGAAATTCAATGTGAGACAGCAAATGACCTGCTGCTTTGAAATAAGTTGGATGTTCAAGCCACCCAGTATGTCCAGAACCAGTCAAATTTGTGCATATGGTCCAACTGTAATTATCAATAGTGCTCCTCTCTCACTCTCAAACAGATCTCAGTGTGGAGGATAAATTATATGTTCATCTGAAAAGGCACTGGGTCTCACCAGGCTTGTTCTAGTGGTCACAGCAGCATCAAGGTGTCCCTGTTTCTCCAGAGGTCAGCACAATACATCTTAAGTTTTCCTGCAGCCCCAGAGAAGAGCCACCAGTTTGACAGACACATGCTACTTAACTAACCAAGGATAAAAAAGTATTGTTCAGACCAAGAGAAGAGTTCTTGTTAAATTGACAACATCCTCAAAATTTACTTCTTTTTCAAAGTTAGATTACCACAATAGTTTAACGGAAATGTTGTACCTTACAGAGAGAGAAAGACATGTTATGTTTCACATTCACCCTATTTCCTCACAGGTGAATCAAAATTTCTAAAGCCTTAAAAATATATCACCATTTTAAGTTCCATCCTATAGGATTATGTCTTCACACTTTGGTTCTTTTTCCAATTAATGGTCCATTTGTGGAATGCATATGCAGTTATTTCAGTTCGTTATGGGTCATTAGAGAGCCTTCTCAGTGATGGGTTGCATTCCCCTTGGTCTGATATGAATGTATTCATTAGGGACATAACATAAAATAACTAATAAAGTAAATTTTGAACATTTAAAAAGAAGTAATAAAGCACAACTTACCTTCCTTAAAAAATAATTTTATCTGTTTGTGGCTGTTTTAAAGATTTGAAGTCAGGAGGAAATTCCTAACAAGTGGTTTTTATTATAACCTGGAACCTGACTCTCATTCAAATGTGCATATTAATGTGTAATGAATAGCAGAGTGACTCCTGTGGGAAGGATAAATGTGTTAGATTGTGCAAGTATAAAGAAGTAAGAATAAACATGAAAACTGACAGAGGGTCTGGAGGGAGGAGCTTCCTTTATAGTTATGTTTCCCTGAGTAATTTCCTGATTTGCATAAAACCAGTTGTCCCATTTAAATAGTGGACTTGATCATGATTTAGTCGAACTTGTGGCAATATTGTATAAAATCCTATATAAATGTGCTATTCATGCTATTCTATTCTATTTTTTACCTTTCCTTTTCTATTGTTTCAAGAAGGGTCCAGATTGCACCTTCCTGATTAAAGATGATGTCTTCAGCAAACCCTCCTACTTCAGATGCATTCAGTTTTACACTGAGTAAAATAAAGAAACCTAGATTTTTCAATGGCAAGCAGAAATTAGATTTTTTTCTGCTTCTACTGACTACCTGTAAAATCCACTGGCAACTGGCAAGAAAATATTCAATAGGAAAAGTAAATAGCTGAGATGTAACCTATAAAAGTGTATATGATTTATATGACAATCAAGATTAAATAAGTATGTTGTTAATTGACAAATTGTGAGACTGCTTATTTGACTACCGGCACTATCACTTACAGGTAAATAAATCAACTGTGTACTGAGATCTAGAGATGCACACCACTTCTTTAGACCATACCTTGATTATCAAGAAGATATCAATTAAAGATGTTGCTGGAAGGTGCTTGCTCAAGTGAAGTTAGGTCCATGAGCAACGGCTTAGCTGTTGTGGATCCAGGATCCCAACAATGCCCCTGCCCTGATCATTTGCCTGACTCTTCCCAGACATCAGGACTTCCTTCTGGGAAACTTTCTTGGGATCAGTTCTCAGAGAATACTCACTTTCTGGAAACCCTTTTCTTTATATTTTCTCTTTTCCTCAATCCTTCTCTTTAGTAGTTGGAAATATTTTCTTCTACCAAATGTATATCCTACCCTCTGTCTTTTGTGCAAACCCTCTCCTCCTTTCTAGTCACTAAACAAACCCTTTTCTCTCTTTTAGTATTCTTTTACAATAAATAATGTTTAATGGCCCTTAAAATTCAGAATTTAAAATCAAAGAAAAATAATTTTCCTTTGGTTTAATCTTCAAATCTACCTAGGTACTGAGGTGAAGAAATGGTTGTATTTTTCTAGTGCAACCAAAAAAAAAGAAGAAGAAGAAGAAAGAGAAAACAGATGGGGAAAGGGAGGATCAGATCTGAACATCTATATCCTGCCTTACATTTAGCAAGCTCTCGATGATGCCTGGTACTTATTAAGCATGCAGTAAATACTAAATCATTAGATAATAATGTTTGAGAACCCAAACTTCGTTTCCCTGGTCTATCACGTATAGAGGGCTATGGTCTTGCCAGTTAGTACCAATGTTAAGTTCAGAGTCCTTCGGTTCAAAAGTAAAAAGCATATTTCTGTATAGGTTTGCATATCTTTTATCTCCCTATCCACTTTTCCACTTTCTCCACTGTACTAAATTGAAGTTTACTTAGAACAGAGCATTAAAGTGTTATTATGGGAAGAAAAAGTATCCTTGAGACCTACACACAGGATGATGGTGGCAGAGATAATAAGATTTTAAAAACCTCCAAAAAGTGGACGAAACTTAGTAGTCTGGAGTATGGACTGCTAGACTTCTTACCATGGCGGTCTCCTTCCGATATGTGCTTTGATATAGTACCTCTCAACCAATACAAAGAGGTGCCAGTAAGAAAACTTATCAAAGCTCCCAACCCACCAAACAGCAGGTTTTAGAAAAATATTTGTACTTTTTTGATACCCTCCTCAAATTTTCTAAAACCATTTTATGTCTTCTATAGCAAAGACAGATTACCTACTTGATTCCTACTTTCTATGCTTCTTAGATATACAAGGTTTCTCTATTTTATTTGGCCCCCAGAGTTTTGGATCCCTGGTAGACCAATGGCCCTATGTCTTTAATGTCTTCTGAAATAGATTTACTGACACATTCCATTTTCTACTCCAACATCATCTCAGATGAATTTTCCTAGGTCTAATGCTCCATCAACTGTCCCACCTATTGCACTCCTCTTCAATCTCAACATCCACTAAAAAAGGCTCTAACTGAACACTGTCTGTGATAATTTTAGCTACTTAGAATACTACTGCACCCCATCTCTCCTGTACAATTTTTATGGCTTTCCATGAATTCTTCTTCTTCAGGTGATCCATATTTTTTCCAGAATATGAGCTAGTGTTGATACTAGCTTTATTAGTCTTACTAATAAAGAAGGTGTGACAGAAGCTGTCATTTCCTTGGTTTATATTTTCACATTCAACCCTCAGGTTGTTAGTCATTTTTCAAAATACTTTCCCAAGATTTGAAACTAAATAGTCTGAGTGACTTGAACACTTGAACAAATGTTAAAATATTAAAATGAAAATATGTGAATCACATAGATTTTTCTAGTGGTCTGTATCAACTTATTTTTCAATATATTTACCAATTTATTTTTCTTTAACAGCTTATTATGAAAAGTTCCTTTTATTATTCACCATGAAAGCAATTTGATCACAATTCTCCTAAATTCCAGTCCCTCTCCTAAATTGGTTCCAGGACGCTGTGGCTTTATATATCTCTTTCTCAGATATTTATTCCTCAAACAATATATCTTATGGGTCTGCTCTTACAATGCTACTATTCTACTAGGAGAGACAGAAATATATAAAGTGATTATAGATAGTAGTAAGTATATAAAAAATTTAAAAAGACTAAGTCTTTTAATAGAATAAATAGAATAGACTAGAAAGTAACAGTGGGTTGAGATGGGTGGGATGAAAATACTTTAGCCAGATGGCTAGGGAAGGTCTCTCTCAGGACCTGACATTTCAGCTAAATGTAGAGACATAGCCATGCAAACAAACAAAAGAATAGATTTTGAGGTAGAAGAAAGACCTTTAGCAGGAAATGAGCGTGTCCTGTTCCACGACAGGGTGAAGGCCTATGCAGCTGAAGCATAGTGGATGAGGAGGAGAGCAGTAGGGCAAGAGGTGGACAGGGAGGCAGAGACTATTAAAATACTCCATGCAAGAAATGATGGTGGTTGGTACTGAGGTTGTAGCTGTGGAAATGGCAGGAAGTAACTAGAGTGAGGGTCTCTTCCAGAGATAGAACTCATAGCACTCCCTGATGGATCACATTTGGAAGGTGAAGGAATGAGAGAGCAGTATCAAGAATGACAACCAGATTTTGGTCCAAGCAGATGGATGGATGGTAGTGCCATTTGCAGACTAGAGAAAAAAGCTTTTCAGCATGGAAGGCAAAAATCAATTGTTCTGTTTAAAAAATATTATATTTGGGACACCCGATAGACATCTAAGAGGCAGCTGTTGGGAAAACAAATCTGAACTAAGAAAAGTGATAAAAATGAAGATGATCTGGCTAGTTACCTGTTGTCTCTCTGCTCCAAGCCCACCTTTCTATTCTTTGTTCTGCCAGGCTGCACTGGTTACCTGTAAATTACATTTCCCATATCACCTTGCATGCTGGCTCCCTGTTTAGGTTTTATTTATTAGGTTTTATTAGAAGAAGATTGCAGAGAAGGAAAAGGAGAGAAAGGAATTCCTGTGTTTCCCAATAGCTGACAGCATTGTTCTGGCAGCAGCAGAGAGTGGCCTCCAGCTTCAAGCATCTTTAGCACTCTCAGCACTTCCTGCCTCACACCCTCTGGAGTACCCACAGCAGCCAGGCCTGCCACTCTCTGAGTCAAGGGTACCAGCCACACCACATGAGCTCTCTGGCGCTCTTTTCTCGTTTTTGTTTTTGTTTTTTTTTTCATTTATCAGTTAATTCCATATTGGATTATACTTCAGCCAATGTTTGTAATGAAGGTGAATAGTTGTTTTTGGCCCTATTGCATACTGTTAGAAATAAAATATCCATCTTCCACTGCCTTAGGGAAGCATTTAGGCATCTGTACATTTTATAGTGTTGCCCATGGAGAGCATCACTTTGTCTTCTCTTTTGGCAACTTTTATGGATTGAATTGTGTCCTACCAAGAGATAAGCTGAAGTTCTATACCAAGTACCTCAGAATGTGACCTTATTTAGAAATACAGATGCAAATAGGCAAATTAAAATGAGGTCAGGCTGGATTACAGCGGGCCCTTAATCCAATATGACTGGTGCCCTTAGAAGAAGAGGAAATTTGGACATAGAGAACAACATGTGATGACTGAGGCAGAGAACGTAATGGATGACAAGGCATCACCAGAAGCCAGGAGAGACACATGGAACAGATTCTCCCCTAGAGGTATAAGAGGAAGCATGGCCCTGCTCACACCTTGATTTCAGACATCTAGCCTCCAGAACTATGAGATAATAAATTTCTGTGTGTTTTCTCTCTTTTTTTATTAGAGCAATAGCAGGCTTGCATAAAAATCATGCAGAGTACAAAGTTCCTGTACCCGCCCCCATACAGAGTTTTCTCTGATATTAACATTTTACATTAGTGTGGTACATTTGTTACAATTGAGGAACCAATCTTATTATAATTATATTATTAACTATAGTCCATAGTTTCCCTAAGGGTTCACGTTTTGTGTTATGCAGTTCTATGGTTTTTTGGGTTTTTTTTAATTTTAATTTTTAAGTCATCTTGTTTGTGGTACTTTTCTACAACAGCTCTAGCAAACTAAGAGAGCAGTTCTGGGCTGATATATAAAGCTGGCTGGCACTGAGTTATGGAATACCAATTGGAGACTCTTCAAAAAGAGTTCTCAAATACAATTCACTTTCTTTGGAAATAGGAATTATCAGTCCTTCCAAAATATGATTTAATTATACACTTACATAAAATGTCATCATCCTAGTACACTTGACATTTTAATACATATTCTATTCTTGTCATCTATATCCATGACAAATGACAGAATAAAGGCCTAGTTAAAAATTATATCATCTAAGGCATTTTATATAATTATGGGCAATTAGAATTTGTGGAACACTTAAATGAATTTAGTTTTTCTTTTTAAAACCAGTAAGCTCAGAAGAAAACTTAAGTAAGCACTGAATACTCTATCAATCAAGAGGGATCGTGAGCAGAACCAGGCAATGCACTGAGTCATAAGTCCATCACTAGCTCACCTTTAACTTTGGAAGAGCACTTCATCCTCCCCAAGGTTGTTTCTTCATCAAAAAGACTAGAAGATGACGAATAGAGAAGTAATTAAAATTAGTAGAATTCCTCTTTTGTGTAAGAAACTTCAAATATAAATGATTTTCACAATAAATCTTTCGATTGGTCCTAACTATCCCACTGAAATGACTCTTATCAAAGCCACTTAATATCTCCAAATTGCCAAATCCAATTAAATTTTGTCTTTATCTTACTAAAGCATTTGGCAAAGTTGATCACTTCCCTTCTTGAAATATTTGCTTCACTTAGCTTCTTTAACACTGGATTACCTGACGTTTCCTTGTCCTTACCTAACTGTTTCCTTCTCACTGTCTTTTGGCTGGATGCATCTCCTATATCTGACTTTAAAATTATTGAGTAACTCACATTCTTCTCTTCTCTTTTGGTACTTCCTCTTTTGATGATATCCTGCAGTATGATTGCCTTAAAAAATCATCCAAATGTTGGTGATACCCCGTTTTACAATGCAGCCCAGCCCTGAAGCCCATGAGCTCCAGACTTGGATATTTATTGCCCATAGTACATCTCCATGGATGTCTTACAAATACCTCAAAACTTATCTATTTTAATTTCCTAGGCCGCTTAAGCAAATACCAAGAAATGGTTCAGATAAAAAAATGGAAATTTATTTGCTCATGGTCTACCCCCCCACCCTGAGGTGGCTCCCTCATCTGTTTGCTCGTTGTTTGCACTCATTGTCTGTTCATTGTTTTTGCTCGTTGTCTCTTTGTTTGTTTTCTTTAGGAGGCACTGGGAACCGAACCCAGGATCTCCCATGTGGGAAATGGGTGCTCAACTGCTTGAACCACATCCGCTCCCTTGCTCATGGTTTTGAGGCTGGGAAAATGTCCAAATCAAGGCCTCATCAAGGCGATGCTTTCTTCCCAAAAACTGGCTGCCAGAAATCCTTGACTCTTCTGTCACATGGCAAGGCATATGGTAGCATCTGCGGGTCTTTCCCTTCTCTTTGGGGTTTCATTGACTTCAGCTTCTTGCTTCCATGGCTTTCTCTTCATATCTGAATTTATTCCATTTATAAGGGATGCCAATATTAAGATTAATATCCATCCTGATTGAGGTGGGACACAGCTCAAAGTAACCTTATCAAAAGGTCCTACATAAAATGGGATCACACTCACAGTAATGGATTAGATTTAAAAACATGTTTTTCTGGGGTATAATGTGGTGGGTTCAAACCACCACATTATCCTAAACAAAAAATATTGATTTCTGACTCCAACCCTAATAACAGCTACTCCCCCAATCTTTCCCATGTCTAAAATGATCCCTACCATTCAGCCACAGCCAAAATCAGATTCCTCATTTTTCCCAACTTCACGGAGACAATCCTTCAGAAAATCGTGCCTGTTCTAACTGCAAAATATATCTCAAATCTTCAACGTTTTTTACTACAGCTGCCTATCAAGTTCAAGTTTCATCATTTTTTTGCTGGACTACTAAAATAGCTATTTAAACATTATCTCAGATTCTATTCTTGCTCTGCTAACTTTCATTCCTCACAAAACAGCAAAAATAGTCTTCATAAAACACATACCAGATATAACTTCTCTGCTTAAACCCTTAAAAGACTTCCAATTACACACAGAATAAAAGCAAACTCATTACCACTGCCCCAAAGTCCCTGCAGAAACAGTTTCTTGTCTACCTCTCTAATCACTTCTGGTATGATACTCCGCCTCATTCATACCACACCAGGCACCTTTCTCTTTCTTGACCTTATCAAGATTCTTCACACCTCAGGATTTTTTTTCCCAGACTCTCCTCTCCTGCAATGCTACATATATTTTCAAATGGTTGGGTCCTTCTCATCTTCAGGTCTTTGCTTAACTGTATAGCCAGGACCAAAAACAGTGCCTGGGACATAGTAAGAGTCCAATAAATGTGGGTTGAGTAAATGGAAGAAATAAATGAAATGCCACCTCATCAGCAACACCTTTTCTGGGTATGTGAAGTACACCTATCTAAGTACCCACCTCAGTCATTCTCAAGGATATTACTCTGTGTTTTTCCCACCATAAAATGTAAAATTTTATGGAATTATTTGCAATTTACTTTTTTGTTATCTGTCTACATTACAAGACTAAAGTGCCATGGCAGCAGGAGACTTACCTGCTTTGTACCCCACTGTATCCTCAGTGCCTAGAACAAGGCTCTGCTTAGATTAAGAGCTCAATGAATTTTGTTGAAATACAGAATGAATAAATGAGTTATCCCCATTTTACCATTGAGAAAAATGAGGCTCAGAAATGTTTAAAAAATTTTCCTGAAGTCATATAAATAAGTAGCTGAACCAGAATTCCAAGCTGAGACTGTATGCCCTCAAATTCCTTTCTCTTTTCTATATGCCACAGCCCAGACAAGGTAGCATAGAGTCATTTATCCCTGCTCCTCTTTACTATACACAAATGTCAATATTGGAAATAATACAAGAGGCACTCAAAGAAACGTGAAAAGTACTAAGAGGAAGGCAAACTGGTTTGGGATTCAGGACTAGACAAACAACACAGTGGCAGGGTGTCTTGCACCCCTCCAATCATGAGAAGAAGGTGACCCAGACCAGGGTTTCCTGGCCCCCAAACATATAACAGAAAGAAGTCCCAATACAATAGGCTCTTTCCTTCCCCTTCTCCAGATGGAATGGAAATCCTTCTGACACCACCAGGTGAGCCTAGCACCACTGAGAAAGGGGGGTGGGGCAATAAGGCAAGGGAAAAGATAGTGGGGCAGGGAGAATATTCAAATAAATAATGGCTGTAAATTTCCCAAGTTTGATAAACGACACAAACCTACAGATTCAAGAGCTGAGTGAAAGCCAAATAGGATAGACAATGAAATCCATGCCAAGGCTCATCATGATCAAACTTCTGAAAATAAAGAGAAAGAAAATATCTTGAGAGCACCCAGAGAGATGTGATACATTTTCTATAGAAGAGCATTCATTCTAATAACAATGGATTTCTCATATGAAACCATACAGGCCAGAAGGAAATGATGCAAAAATTAGAAGGGCTGAAAGAAAAGAACTGTCAGCTGAGAATTCTATACAAAGGATCAAACTATCCTTCAGTAGTGAAGGGGAAATAAAGTCTTCTCAGATAAAAGAAAACTAAAAAAATTTGTCACTAACTTACCTACCCTTAAAGATGGACCAAAGGAAGTTCTTCAAAAAGAAAGGAAATGGGGGAGGGGCAATATGGTGGCAGAGTAAGGAGTTCCAAGAGTCAGGTCATCCTACAGGGCAGTTAGTAATCACCCAGATCTATCTAAAGCACCTTTTTAGGGCCCAGGAGACCAGAAGAGCATCCTGCAACATCCTTGAAAGAATGGAAGGAGGAGACTGCCCATCTGCAGAGAAGATTCTTGAGTAGAGCACTCCATGCCACAGAGGCCAGTGTCCATCCTCCACTGGAAGCATAAGCAGCCTTGGACACTATGCTACGGCTGGAGTTGGAAGCTCCATTTCCCAAAAACAGGGGAGGAAGAGACCGTTGGGCACCAACTTCAGCTACTGATTAGTGAATTCAGCTGGCTAAAGAATAATCCTAAGAATAGCTAAAATTTGAAACTATCCAAGTCGGGAAAAGGCCAGTAGCTGCCATTTAACTCCACCCCCAGCATGAGGGAAACCCTGGCTGATTGAAAATCACAAAGATGGTAGGGACTGGCTTCTTTCCACCCAGGTAGGATTGCAGCCCAAGCCTAGGCCCAGCCCACCTCCGGAAGGGAGGAAGCTGAGGGCACATGCACCAGCCTCTCTGGACAACTGCAGGCATTTTTGGGTGGCACAGACTAGATAGTCAGACACCTGGGGCTCCATCCCCACACCCCAATAGGATAGGAGGGAGCTGTGTTTCCTCGGCCTCCCTGGGCAACTGCAGGTGCTTTCTGCCTGCATGGACTGGTTTGTTGAGTGCCTTTGATTCCATCGCCACCACCCCAAGGGATAGGAGGGGGCTGGTGTTTCTTCAACCTCTCTGGGCAATGGAAGGAACTTTCAACCTGCACGGACTGAATACTCAGACACCTGTAGCTCCATCCCTGCTCCACAATACGATAGGAGGGAGCTGTGTTTCTTCAGCTTCTCTGGGCAACTGCAGATGCTTCTGGACTGCATGGACTGGTCTGTTGGGTACCTGTGGTTCCATCCCCCACCCTTTAAAGGGCAGAATGGGTAGTATTCCCTCAGCATCTCAGGGCAACTGCAGGTACTTTCAGCATACATGGATGAAATTGTTGGGCACTCTGGAGGGCCCATCCCCACCCCTGGCAGGATAGGAAAGGGCCAGTGCCACATCATTGCAACTGCAGACAGCCTTGGCTGCATGGCTTGGATTACTACCCCTGGCAGAGAAGAAAGATTGGGAGAAGCTCCATCAGTTCCAGGGGCAATGTGGGCAGCATCAGCTTCCACAGATTACAGTACCAACTGCATCCTCGGCTCCTACCAGCAAGGGAGAAAGGGCAAGAAAGCCCTAAAGAGAGGAACTGCACCCAGAATAAATATATCTACTAAGCCAGATGCCAAGACACAAACCAAAAATTTTAATCCAGACAAAGAAACAGGAAGATATGGCCCAGTCAAAGGAACAAGATAAGCCTCCAGATACATATAGGAGTTGAGAAGACTAATCATAGATATTCAAACAATTCTCCTTAATAAATTCAGTGAGAAGGCAAAAGAGATTGAGGATATTAAGAAGACACTGGGTGAGTACAAAGAAGAATTTGAAAGCATGTATAGAAAAAGAGAAGATCTTATGGGAATAAAAGTCACAATAAATGAAATTAAAAATACACTAGAGGCATATCACAGCAGATTTGAGGAGGCAGAAGAAAGGATAGTGACTTGAAGACATGGCCTCCAAAAGCAAACATACAAAAGAACAGATAAAGAAAAGAATGGAAAAAATCAAACAAAGTCACAGGGAACTAAATGACAGCAAGAGATGTGCAAACATATTTGTCATGGTTGTACCAGAAGGATAAGAGAAGGGAAAAGGGGCAGAAGGAATATTTGAAGAAATAATGGCTGAAAATCTCCAAACCCTATTGAAGGACATAGATATCCATGTCCAAGAAGCACAACATACTCCCATCTGAATAAATAGGAATATACCTATTCCAAGACACTTACTAATCAGAATGTCAAATGCCAAAGACAGAGAATTCTGAGACAGTAGGAGAAAAGCGATGCATCACATACAAGGGATAGCCAATAAAATCATGTGCTGATTTACATCAGAAACCATGGAGGCGAGAAGGCAGTGGAATAATATATTAAAGATACTAAAAGAGAAAAACAGCCAGTCAAAAATCTTATACCTGGCAAATGGATAAGAAAATATGAGCCATCTATGTTTTGTCTACAAAAGACTCACCTTAGACCCAAGATATCAATAGATTGAAAGTGAAAGGCTGGAAAAAGATATTCCATGCATGCAATAACTGAACAAATAAAATAAAAAGGTGGAGTAGCTATATTTATATCAGATGAAATAGACTTTGAAAGCAAAACTGTTATTAGAGACAAGGAAGGACATTATATATTAATAAAAGGGTCAATTCACCAGGAAGAAGTAACAATTATAAGTGTATATGCACCTAACCAGGAAGCCCCAAATTACATAAGGCAAACACTGAAAAAACTGATGGGAGAAAGAGATTTCCCTACAATAATAGTTGGAGACTTCAATATACCACTCTTAGCATTGGATAGAACATCTGGGTAGAGGATCAAAAGAAACATAGAACTTGAATAATATGATAAATGGACTAAGCCCAATATACATATACAGAACACTACACCCCAAATTAGCAGGATACATATTCTTTTCAAGTGCTCATGGATCTTTCTCCAGGTTAGACCATATGTTGGGTCACAAGACAAGACTCAATAAATTTAAAAAGATTGAAATTATACAAAACACTTCCTTTGATCATAACAGAAGGAAGCTGGAAATCATTAATGGATGGAAATGGGAAAATTCACAAAAATAAGGAGATTAAATAACACACTCTTAAAAAATCAGTGAGTCAAAGAAGAAATTGCAAGTGAAATCAATAAATATCTCAAGATGAATGAAAATGAGAACAAAACATATCAGAACCTGTGGGATGCAGCAAAGGCAGTACTGAGAGGGAAAATTATAGCTCTCAATCCTTACATTTAAAAAGAAGAAAGAGCAAAATCAATACCTTACTACATAGCTGAAAGAACTAGGAAAAGAACAGCAAACTATTCCCAAAACAAGCAGAAGGAATGAAATAACAAAGATCACAACAGAAATAAAAAAAACTGAGAACAGAAAAAGAAAAAAAAAAACAATAGAGAGAATTAACAAAACCAAAAGTTGGTTCATCAAGAAGATTAACAAAATCAACAAACCCTTAGGTAGACTGAAAAAGAAAAAAGAGAGAAGATGCAAATTTTAAAAATAAAAAATGAAAACTGGGACATTACTACTGACTCCACAGAAATAAAAAAGATCAGAAGAGGATACTATGAACAACTGTATACCAACAAACCAGACAATGTAGATGAAATGGAAAAATTCCTAGGAACATAAGAACAACCACACTGAACCTAGAAGAAACAGAAGACCTCAACAAACCAATCACAAGTAAAGAGATTGAAACAGTCATCAAACAACTCCCCAAAATGAAAAGCCTAGGACCAGATATTTCACAGGTAAGCTCTACCAAGCATTCAAAGAAGATTTAATACCAGTCTTACTCAAGGTCTTCCAAAAAATTGAACAAGAAGGAACGCTACCAAACTCATTCTGTGAAGCCAATATCACGCTAATACCAAAGCCAGCTAAAGATATTACAAAAAAAAAAAGAATATTACAGATCCATTACCCTAATGAATATGGATGCAAAAATCCTCAACAAAATCCTTGCTAATAGAATCCAACAACACATTAAAAGAATTCTTCATCATGATCAAGTGGGTTTTATGCCAGGCATGCAAGGATGGGTCAACACAAGAAAATCAATCAGCATAATATACCACATTAATAAATCAAAGAAGAAAAACCACATGATCTTATTGATTGACACAGAAAAGGCATTTGGCAAAATACAGCATCCTTTCTTCATAAAAATACTACAAAAGATAGGAATTGAAGGACATTTTCTCAACATGATAAAGGCCATGTATGAAAAACCCACAGTTAACATTGTACTCAATGGTAAAAGACTGAAAGCTTTCCCATTGAGATCAGGGACAAGACAAGGATGCCTACTGTCACTACTGTTGTTCAATATAGTGCTGGAGGCTCTAGCTAGAGCAATCAGGCAAAAATAAATAAATAAATAAAAGGCATCCAAACAAAAATGGAAGAAGTAAAACTTTCACTATTCGCAGATGATATGATCCTAGACCTAGAAGAATCTACAACAAAGGCACTAGAGCTAATAAATAATTTCAGCAGAGTGGCAAGATACAAGATTAACATGCAAAAATCAGTAGTGTTTCTATACATTAGTAATGTGCAATCTAAGGAGGAAGTCAGGGAAAAAAATTCCATTTACAGTAGTGACTAAAAGAATCAAATATTTAGGAATAAACTTAACCAAGGATGTAAAGCACTTGTATTAAAAAAATTACAATGCATTGTTAAAAATTTTTTTAAAGACCTACATAAGCCTGTCAAACCTACCCACCTGGAGCAGAACAGTCTATTCAACAAATGGTGCTGGGAGAACTGGATATCCATAGCCAAAAGAAAGAAAGAGGACTCCTATCTCACACCTTACATAAAAATTAACTCAAAATGGATCAAAGACCTAAATATAAAAGCAAGTACCATAAAGCTCCTAGAAGAAAATGTAGGGAAACATCTTCAAGACCTGGTGATAGGTGGTAGATTCTTAAACTTTACACTGAAAGCACAAGCAATGAAAGAAAACATGGATAAATGGGACCTCCTCAAACTTAAACACTTTTGTGATTCATAAGGACTTCGCTAGAAGGTGAAAATGCAGCCCAATCAATGTGAGAAAATATTTGGAAACCACTTATCCAATAAGGGTTTTATTCCTATTCTAGATAAAGAAATCATACAATTCAACAATAAAAGAGCACGTAATCCAATTTAAAAATGAGCAAAAGATTTAGACATTTCTCCAAAGAGGAAATACAAATGTCAAAAAGCATCATGGAAAAAAAAGTTCAATATCACTAGCTATTATGGAAATGCAAATCAAAGCAACAATGAGATATCATCTCACACACATAGAATAGCCATTATTAAAAAACAGGAAACAACAAGTGCTGGAGAGAATGTGGAGAAATAGGAACACTCTTTCACTGTTGGTGGGAATGTAAAATGGTTCAGCCTCTGTGGAAGACAATTTGGTGTTTCCCCAGGAAGCTAAATATAGAACTGCCATATGATTCAGCAATTCCTCTACTAGAAATATATCCAGAAGAACCAAAATCTGTAGCATGAACAGACATTAACACACTGATGTTCATAGCCATGTTATTCACATTTGCCAAAAGATGGAAAAACCCAAGTCAAGCAAGGAATGAATGGATAAACAAAATGTGGTATATACATAGGATGGAATACTATGCTTCTGTAATAAGAAATAAAATAGGGACACATATGATAATATGGATGAAACTTGAAGACATTATATTAAGTGAAATAAGCCAGTCACAAAAGGCAAATATTGCATGGTCTCACAAATATAAACTAAATACAAAGAATAAACACATTGAGTTAAAACTTAGAGTACAGGTTATTAGGAGATAAGAGGAGGGTTGAGAAGGTGTACTGATGCTTAATGTATATACAAGTTTCAATTAACTTGACAGTAAAACTGTGGAAATGGATAGAGTTGATGGTAACATTACAGTGAGTAGAACTAACACAGCTGGTTTATAAATGGGATTGTGGCTGAAAAGGGTAGTCTAGGGATGTAAATGTCATTTGAAAGAAAGCTAGAGAATAATCTAAGGACTGAACAACATAGTGAATCTAGACTTGAATGAGAATTGTGGTTAAAAGTGCAAATACAAGAATATCCTTCTATGAACAAAAACAAATGTGCATCACTATTACAAGGCATTAAGAATGTGGGGAAGCATGGGAAAAATACAATTAATGTAACCTATGGACTATAGTTAATATTCTTTCATCAATGCCAAAGATGTACTGTGTTAATAATAGGGGGATATGGAAAAAATATACCAAATGTACACTACAGACCATAGGTAGTGGAAACAGTCTGATGATATTATCTCATAATCTGTAACAAATGTTCCACAATGTAGTGTGTTGGTGAAGGGGTGTTGTATGAGAATTCCACGTATGTGCATGATTGTTTTGTAAGTTCACAACCACTCTAATAAAAATATTTTTAAAAAGAAAGGAAAGGATAAAGGAAAGAATATTGGAGTATCAAAAAGGAAGAAAACAATGAAAAGAGCAGAAATATGGGTACATACAATACACTATCCTTTCCCTTAGTAGTGCTATATCATATTTGATGAGTGAAACAAAAATTATAACACAATCTAATACTCAAGAAAATGAATGTGGAAGGTAAAAAAAAGGAAGGTCAAGAGGCCTAAATTAAGTAAAAATTCTATACTTCACTTGTAAAATGCCACGATGCCTCTCGGGGTAAGGGTGACATATAATATATGTGACTATTGAGTGAAAGAGCCAGAACTAGAACCCATTCAATAGTGAAGAGTTTGTTATACATTATAATGGTGCCACTCCATAAATTTGAAGTAATATGAATCTGTAGGTAAGAAGTACTGGAAAAATAGAACCAGTAATGTATATATGTTATTATATAATTTGATAACAAAATCTGAAAATTCCGTGACTTTCAAATAATGGAATTTCAGGAATTGTCATGCGTGGTACATTTAATAGCTTGAATTAATGTATCAATAATTTTATATTAAGAAAGTAGGAACTAATAATTCATTATATAAACGAACATATTGATAATTTTGTTAACTGAGAAAGTAGAATCAGGCAAGACTTAAAAGTGGTGCAGTGATGTGATTGGGTTCTATGGTGCAGGAATACAAGGGTGGGGGGTTTGGGTTGGACTATCCATGGAACTGGAAAGAGGGTTGGAGAAAGGAGCAGGTAAACTCTGGGGATTTGCAGGTGTGTGATTAAAACTACAATGTTGGGAATGTTCTTTTGGCAAATATAGCAGGGGAGGGTTACTGGTGCAGGGCATTGGGGGTGGGGGGATATGTGGGATAGAGACACCTGGGGCATGCTTCTATAGAATATGAAAGTATTCATCTTATCATAGTGTTATCTCAGTGGGTGGAGACCCACACAATAAACAAGAAAATATTAAAGTTCCATCCTGGGAAGTCCTGCTATGTTCTCAATTAGAGGGACAAGAATCCCTTGAGAACAGAGGCAGTGCATAATAAAAGAAAACAGACCAATATGTCAAGCCCTCAGTATTATTGCAAGTAACCATGAATCTTATTCTTCAAAAATTGAAACTTAGTGGTTACCATAGGTTCCAAGGGGAGGGGAAGGGAAGAACAGAATGGACGTAACATTTAGCATTTTTAGGGAATTAGAATTGTTCTGCATGATCTTGCAATATCAGATATAGGCCATTTTAAATTTCATCAAAACCTATTAAAGTATATAGTGCAAAATGTAAACCATAATGTAAATCATTGACCATGGTTAGTAGCAATGCTTCAAAATTTGTACATCAATTGTAAGAAATGTATCATCCACATGTAAAATGTTATTAATAGGAAAGAGTGGGAAAGGAGGAGGGCTTTGAGTATATGGGAAACTCCTATATTTTCTATTTGACTTTTCTGTAACCTAAGCTTCTTTCAAAACAAAGCAAAAAAATTAAGACACTGGGGGAACATATGGAAGAAATTGTCACTGTACATTAAAGGTAACAGATCTTACAGTGATGAAAGACACAAAGAATAAGAATTTCTCTTTTCTTTTTATTTTTTAATTTTGTATTTTATTTGTTTATTTTTATTTTATTTTATTTTATTGTTAATTTTATTAGGTTCTATATTTTTTGGCTTTGTTTTGGGGGAAGTTTTGGATCACAGAAGGGTCACAACTGTGGCAGGGGAGGATCACTGGTCCAGGGTGTCGGTGATGGAGGGATGTATACAGAGCGGTGCACCTGAGGCATGCTACTCTGGCATATGAATATGTTCAAATGTCCATGCGGCATTGTGTCAATGGGTGGAGACCCATATAATAACCAAAAGAATATTGATTTCCAATCCTGGGGATGTCCTGCTACATTCTCTAATAGAGTGGCAAGAATCCCCTGAGTACATGGGCAGTGCCTAGCGAAAGAGGACAGACCATTATGCCAGGGCTTGATATTGATGATTGTACTCATAAACCATTTCTTGTGAAATTGAAACTTAGCCTAGTATTATATGTTTCCTAAGAGTTACCTCCTGAAAGCCTCCTTATTGCTCAAATGTGGTCTCTGTCTAAGCCAAACTCAGCATATAAACTCACTACCTTCCCCCTAGCATTGGGCATGACCTCCAGGGATGAGCCTCCCTGGCACCGAGGGATTATTACCAAACACTGACTAGCAATGTGTTTGGAAAAAGATCTTGATCAAAAGGGGGAAATATTAAATACAAAAGAGTTTTTATGGCTAAGAGATTTCAAAGTGAGTTGGAAGATCATTTCAGAAGTTAGGCTTATACATGCCTCAGCAGTATCTCATTGACTGCCAATTAAACAGTACCTCAAGGGCTGAGGGCTCTAGAGACATCTAGGCACCATAAGCAGGGCAGACAATCTCAGGAATTCGGTACCCTGTTGGTGGGCCTTATTTGGAATATATGCTCCCCAATGTATCAGAGTTAGACTCATTTATAATTTCCTTAAACATGGCTTTTCTGCCCCTTTTATCTGAACCTATAATTAGCACTATACTTGTTAATTATACGTCCCAGAGACTTAAATCTTCGGTCTGTTCATATGCTGGTTGAGCCCTGAATCTCAGCAGAGTTGCAACTCCTACTCTCCAGTTCATTGGACTCACCCAAAATTAACAAAAGGATGATGATGGACAATGCCCATCCTAAAAAATGGAGAGTACCTACAACTGAAAGCAAGACAGTTCCATTCATCTGCCCCATGGGATCTAAGCCCCCTCTCAATCAGAAGCAGAGTGGGCATCATCATCCCCAAATCCTCAAGATTGGGGAATGAACAATGGACTAAAGTGGACATTATTATTCTATTATTATTCTATTATAGACTTATTATTATAGCAATGAAAAACTTGCATCATTGATATAAAGGCAGTGGCCATCAGAGGTTCTGACAGGAGATAGAGGGAAGAATAGGTGTAACATGGCATTTTTGGGACATTGGAATTGTCCCTGCATAACATTGCAATGACAATAGGGAACCAACCACTAAATTTCAATAATATTATGATTTTTCACAATAAACAGGAAGAATAATTAACCATCAGTAAATAGATAATTCCCTGATGCTACTTACCTAGAAGCAAACTAGATTAAGTTGCAGCATAGAACCAAGTTTTTGTAAATCAATGCCTAAAGTTCCACTGGAGACATCTCTTTGTAGGGTCCCCTGGGTCTTCTCTAAGTGAATTTCTTTTTGATACATAGCCTACAAATTTATCTTTCAAATCTGAGAAAAACTATCCAGCCATTTTCACTATATGTACTATCAGTAAGAAATTTAATTCTATTTATATAGATTAGTAAGAATAGCAAATTCTAATTCAGCGTTTCATGTACTTTATAGATGCACTCTCAATTTTCAATGTTGCAGTAAAATCTTAAACTTATGCTTACCATGCACTGCTTCTTTAAAAAAAAATACAGTCACACTGAAACGTGCACAGTATTTATTTTTGTGGATATACATCGAATATAGTTTTCAGACTTCCTTAAAAGAGATTAGAAAGACCATTGAAGGCTTCCAAATAGCTTTTAAATAATAGGGGACTACTAGGAAAGATTGAAGGGAAAATAAGGTTGCTTCTTAAAAATGTACTGCTATTAATTATTTGGCCTTGGCATATTCACTTTACTTAATATATGCTTGTTTTATATATACAAATATTCTTTTGAGATTAATATTAGGCAGCTATTAAGTCTTTTGAGGACCAGAAGTATTCTTTTAAATTTGTAAGATATTCCTCCTCTGGCTTTGATAGTATATCCTCAATGAAATGTAACTTGAAAATGGATTTTCTTATCATCCATGAAAAAGTATAAACTTAATCTAGTTTCTATTTCCTTTATCTCAATACCCTTTTAATTGACACTTTGCCTCACCTAATGAAAAACCGCCATCTCCACAATCACAACTATTAGAATCTTATTTTGGCCTTGTCAAGACTAACTGACAGCAAGCTGAAGCTTAAACATGATAGTTGAAAATCTTCTAATCCAAAAGTCAGTAAAAATCTTCAGTATCCTGAGTGAATATATATCTATTATCCTTTATACCTAACTTCAAGAGGATTTAGAATGACAGATAACAAGATTTAAGAAAGCCTTAATACACTTTAATTCTTGCTTTAAAAGTATTAGGTACTCTGAGTTTTTTCCTCTAGAATAAATTTAAATATAGCAAAGGAGCTAAAGGTAAGTTACACAGACTTCTTAAAGCATACCATTTACTTACTTTTTAAAAATAATTCAATTTGTCCACCACCCATGAAAAAAAAATATGAACCTGAAGTTATGATTCAGTATAATAAAATCCCAGATTCAAGAGAGTATACAGTCAAAATACAGAACATATTCTTTGGGATATATCTTGTCTTAGCTCTATACCAGCAGCCAAAAGCAAAGTAAATCCACAAATAAATGAGTCTGTAATTTTCTGAAATGCCCAATCCTATTTTGTTAAATAGCAGAAAATTGTAATACTGGCAGGGATATGTGTTCTATTAGTTTAATTAGAGAAATTGTTAAATATTGCATAACTCATCAACATGTTGTAATAGACACACATTATAGCATTATACACAGCAAAAAAATGTTTATTCTATATTATAACAAAAAAGCAGAACATGAAATTTTATTTCTAGCAGTACCCAGAAATTTTATGCATGTTTCATTTATTTCTTTCTATTTATATCTGATGCAAATATATGTGTAAATTTGCGTGTAAGTCCTAATAATGAGTAACAGCTACGTTTTCATCAGTTTGCCCCACTGATCAGCTGTGTCATTTTCATTGTGCTCATCTGATTCTACTCTTGCCTTTAGGTGTGATGATGCATAAATCATCACACTAATGAGCATTTAGGCATTTAAAAAGACACACAGCCTTGCAAGGTCAGAAGAATAACAGTTTGTCCAAGATGTCCATGTTGTGAGTTAATAAACTAGAAAACACTTGGCCTTAAGGAGTAAATTCAAATGGCAATTACAGGTCAATAGAGGCTTATCCCAAAATAGATGTAGGAAAATCTTCAGGGTCCCCCACCATTTTGGTAAAATCTGTTAAAATGAGTATAAGTGACAACCTTAATGAGTGATACCAAAATCATAAGAGTCATGTTCTGTAATGAGTAGCTACGATGTAGCTGGGAGGAGGTTTGGTTTCAAATGTAAAGAACTGTGCTCTTGCTAAATACGTTTATGCAATCTTCTTTCATAATCTATGCGAATGCTTAGATCACAAATGAAACTAGGAATTCAGAAAACCTATGTAAACTTCCCAAGGGCCCAAAGCTAACGAAGGGCAGATATTAGATGTTTTAACTTCAACTCTTTATTACATAAGACTATTTGGGGATCTGTATTAGTCAGCCGAAGGGGTACCAATGCAAAGTATCAGAAATCTGTTGGCTTTTATAAAGGGTATTTATTTGGGTAGAAGCTTACAGTTACCAGGCCATAAAGTATAAGTTACTTCCCTCACCAAAGTCTGTTGCCATGTGTTGGAGCAAGATGGCTGCCGACATTTGCAAGGGTTCAGGCTTCCTCTTCCTCTTAAGGCGCCATGGTCCCAGCTTCTTCCAATATCAGGATCTCGTCTTTCTCACAGGGCTCATTTCTCTCCAGGCTCAGCTGCTCTGCTCTCTCCACAAGGCCAGCTGTAAACTATCAGGCAAACAGCTTGTCTCTCTTCCGGGGGGCCTCTGCCATGTCTAATGGAGCCTTCTCTTTTTCCTCACATATATGCTTCTCTGTGTGTTTACTTCTGGGCTCCAGGATCAAAACTCTAACCTCCTTTCTCTGTGGTGTGGTTTCTCTCTGAGACCCCACCCATGAAGGGAGTAGGGACACAAAGTCCTACTGATGTGGCCCAATCAAAGCCTTAACCATTATTTAATCAAGTAAAAGTGAAACCTCTGAATCCAATATAATCTAACATGCCCAGAGGAACAGAACAGTTTACAAACATAATCCAATACCTATTTTTGGAATTCATAAACAATATCAAAGTGCTACAGGGTCCCATATCAAAATGTCTGAGAGAGTTAAAAAGGAAAGATGGGGAGTTAGTTGATTTGTTGCTGCTTCTCCTCTCCAGTCATCTACCTGTGAGTAAATAGTGCCATCATTCCCCCACTTGCTCAACACATAAATCTTTGATGCCTCCTTTTCCCTCAATCTATCCAACCTATCAGCAAGTCTTGTCTACCCGACCTCTAAAACATATTTCAAATCCCTACATTTCCCCCTGTCTCCAGTTCCATCACTCAAATCCAAGGCACAAATCATACCTTCCTTGACCAACACAATAGACTCCTAACAGAGCTTCCTATTTCCACTTATGGCCCTTTCTGGTATATTCTTCAAATGGCAGTAAAAGTGTAAATCAAATGAAACAATGTCACTCCCTACCTAAAAATCTCCAAGTCTGGGATTTCAAATAAAAAGTAGGCTTACACATAGGACTTGCAAAGCCCCACAAGATTTAGCCTTTGCTATATCACTTTTCAACACTTTCCTCTATTATCTACTACTCTCCTGACACAATGACCTTGGTGTTTTGTTTTGTTTTAAGATTCCTCCAATACACCAGGCTCATCCTCAGACGTAGAGCTTTTGCTCTAAGCTGCTTCCTCCTCTTGGAGCATTATTGCTTCTGACCTTAACGTAGTTGCCTTCTCCTGACCATTCAATTCCTTGCTTAAATGTTATCTTCTCAGAGAGCTATTTCCTAACCTCCTAATACAATGTAACCACACTGTCACTTTCTATCACATCATATCATTAAATTTCTTTTCCTAACACTTATCACTATCTATTTTCATACTGATATTTATTTATCAGTTGTTTATTGATTGTATCTCTATCCTCCCACTAGTAAGAGTATGATCCAGATGAGCAGAGATCTTATCTCTTTTGTTCACACGTGCATCATTAGTACTGCCTGATATAAGTGCCCCACAAATAATTGAGTTAATCAATGATCCTAATTATCTTTCAGGCAACAATGACTTCGTTTCTTCTTTATCCTGCAGTCCCTTAAAACATGCAAAATGTAGAAGCAGTTCTGACTGTTTATATTTTATCTATCACAGTATATCCTATTGTCAGAGTCAGCTAATCTACAAAAATTTTATTCCTGTTTACCATTTTAGTAATTTCTCTTCTATTATATGTCTGTCCTAGAAATTTATTTGATTCTTGTTAAGGAAAAGTCATCCATAGATAATGATATACTAAAGAACAATAAATTAAAATCAAAGAAGATATATCCAATACTTAAGCTCAGAAATTAATAAATAATGAGTCAAGGAAGCAATAGAGTTATGAATGTGGGAAGCAGATGTACCGTAAACAGCTCTAGAGACAACACATATAATCAATGCAGTAACATTGCATTCTTGGCTCAAAATAGATTAGCAAACACAACAAATAGCAAGCCAAATGAAAAAATAGATTAGCAAACACAATGAATAGCAAGCCAAATGCAAAATAATGATAGGGGCATGGAGAATAGTTCAAAAACTTCAAATAAAGATAAAATGGCAAAGAAAAATATCATCAGGAGCAGCTGGTGTATGGAGAAGCATTGTAATCCCTTCTTTGTTGTTGTTGGGGGGCGTCCCAAATCAGAATCATTTTAGAAATCCGTATTCTTAGGTTCTACTCTTTGATATTCAGATTTCAAAGGCCTGGAGTGGAGACCTTCAATTTCTATGGTTAACAATCATCCCATGCTATTTTGAGTTTGAAAACCTCTGATTTAGACCCACAACCTTCATTTTGCTGATGGAAAGGAAAGATCCACAAAAATTCTTGATATCCAACCCACTGAACAGTGAAGATTAGACAATAATGTATTTTTTTAGACACTATTTCTCTTTAAAAGAGTTTTAAATACTTCAGAAAACAGATGAGCTGGTGGTGTAATTAATAAGGAAGACTGGGGGAGGGGGGTATTTCACTGTTTCAAAGCACCTCAAATCTGTCATTTAAATTTTTGTTTCCTTTACTTGGTCTCAAAGTAGAAAATCAGGTAGAGGGAATTCACAGACATCAGTTATGTAACTACTGCAGAAATTAAGAACTAGTGGTATCTTGGATCAATAGGGCTGATACAGGGGGTCACAAAAGTTGAGCACAGCATAACTCCAGGGAACTCCAGTGGCATGGTGCATGTGAAATGGTACAATGGTACAAGCCTGTAGACTAAGGTGGTAGAGGGAAGGAGAGAGGAAGAGAGAAAAGGAAAGAAATAGGAGGGATGAAATAGAAACAGATGAAATTAAGATGTTTTTAGAAGACAATATTAATATAATTTATATATAGGGGATAATATTCATACAATTTAGACATACAAGTCAATCATGAGTGAACATGAATTTGCATTTGTTTTTACATAATTGCCAATTTCTAATATTGTGTTTTTTCAGGGTTATAGTCTCTATCCTTTCACTTAAATTTCTCCATTGTCCTTTACAAAAATCATATCCTACATACCTGCCTCAGATTTAATTCCTGGAATTAAAGTAGGAAAAGATTATTTTCTACTTATAAAAAGGTTTTATGTTCCTTTTGGAATAAAGGTCTTCTACACATTGTCCAGTGATTCCTGTAAAAATAAAGATAGCCAAAGCCAAAGGAATACCAAAATAAGTCTGTATTTTACCATCCTAAATTTAAAGTAGCACAAAAAGAAATATAATGATATTAAGTAACTAATAAATCAATGTGTAAACAGTATAAAATAATAAAGTATTTCTGAGAAAAAGCTTTTGTAAGGAACTTATTTTCCAAAAAGGAGCATTTGCCATCTAATCTCTGCTGAATTCCAAATCATCATAAGTATTTTTCTACTTAGCTTGATTTGACAAAGAAAAAAAAAACAAAAACTGATGCTATGAATAGTCTCCTTTTTTCAAAATACTTAGGGGAAGTGGTTGTGGCTCAATGGATAGAGCTCCCGTTTACCATATGGGAAGCGAACCCGGGGCCTCCTTGTGAGGGCAGGCCGGCCCGCGCGGCGTGGTAGGCTGATGCAGCAAGACCTCACAGCAGGAAGCTGGTGTGGCTCAATCGATAGAGCCCCCGTTTACCACGCGGGACCTTGTGAGAGCAGGCCGGCTGCGCAGCGCGGTGGGCTGATGCAGCAGGACCTCACAGCAAGGGGGAGATAAGCAGACATGGAAGAAACACACAGCGAATGGACACAGTAAAACACAAGCAGCAAGGGGGGGATAAATAAATAAATAAATCTTTAAAAAAAAAATACTTAGGAATCTTTTATTACCATTCAGAAAGTCAGAAAAGCAAGAGATAAAAGTTGATACATTGAAGCCATGACTGTTTAATTTTGTTTATGGTCCCCCTGTTAATGTAAAATAGCTGAGAGAAGCTCCAAATTCCATATACACAATGCTGTCCTTGCAGGCCCTAATTTAGTATATCTAAGAAAAACATCAATCAGGTTTGCACGCATTGATTTTTTTCCACTAGAGTCTCACGTAGTTTATTGTTCATGACTTAATTATCCATAGTTCTATAACTTTAATAAAACCTAACTCAATTAAGGAAGTTTAAATTTATTCCAAAGCAGCTTGCAACATTTGCAGAAAAGAGTTTAGCAGGGACAAAAAAATAATCAACAGGGCAAAAGTTATCCTGTAGGAAGACTTTGTGACTGTTAATTTAAAAGGGGGTGGGGCATGGGGGGAATAAAAGTCATTTGGAAAATAAAAGACCAAGTAAACGTTTTTGATACTTGTGAGTGAGAATGATCAAGTGTTATAATCATAAACAAGTTAATGAAACAGTGTTATGAGCACAATAGATTAAGTCCATGGTTTATGCCAGCAGCTACATGTTGAAAGGAGGCCCACTAGTTACACTTTTGACAATGTTATCATCCATCCAGTCAGTCTGCCACAAGCCTGAGTCATAGTTCACTCAAAAGAACATCAATTGCATGCCAGGCAGTTTGCCAGGGTTGGTTTTACAAAGGTGGAAAAACAATAGTTTCCCTGGATTCAGGAAACTCAGGGACTGTGAATTACTTTCCCTTTCCCTCAGACCCCTTCTGATTCCTCTTCTGTATACTCTCTAGCACAGTCCTAGTAGAGGATCCCATCACATTCGCACTGGAATTTTTTTTTTTTTCAGGTACTGGGGGTTGGGATTTGAGCCCGGGACCTCGTATATGGGAAGCTGGTGCTCAGACACTGAGCCACATCGGCTTCCCCTAGTTAATTTCCTCATTTGTTTTGCTTGTTGTTTGTTTTTGTTTTTTTCTGGAGGCACCGGGAACCCAACCCAGTACCTCCCATGTGGGAGGCTGGCACTCAACCACTTGAGTCACATCCACTCCCTGCACTGGAATTTTAACTCCAGTCTAATGCCCTCCATTCCATCCTCCATACTGTGCTCATTCCTGCCTCATCTCTATCAGGATTTTAAAACAATATAAAAGTTAGAGTCCGTAGAATATATTGTCCCAAGGGTAAACTCCTGCCTCGAAAATAAACAATTTGCTAAATTATGTTATGAAGGCTTTTAAATGTCCACCAGCCAAAACAACATAAAATCTTTAGCATCAGGGATTCAGGAAAACATAATAAATTCACTTTTATTAAATGCTAGTTAAGTTGCTAGAAAGCTCTCACATATTTTTCCAAGTGTTTATTTTGGTTCTTTGTACTCAGTAAACATTTCATTTCTTATCTATCAAATTAGTGAAAATTTAAACAAATTCTACTGCCTGCTACAGTTAAGGGTACAGCTTTTCTATTTTGCTTACTGCTGTATCCCAGGGCCCAGAATCTACATAAATTTATCCAACGCTCTTATACGTTCCAGATAGGAGAGCTAGTAATACGGCCCTTTGGGAAAGCAATTTCTTAACATAAATTCAAAGTGTTAAAAATGTTCATTGAACCAGTAATTCCAATGGAACGCTATCCTAAGGACATTATCCTAAATATGGAAAGCTTTTACTCAAAGATATTTATTGCTGCAGAAATGTGTAACCTTGAAGAGAGGGGTTATGTGTGTTTATAGGCAGGTCAAATCCCATATAAAATAACGATAAAAATAATGGCTTAATAATGGACCACTTACTACATGTCAGGCAGTAAGCTAAGCATTTCATATATCTTACCTGATTTAATCATCAGTACAACACCATGAAATAAATATTATTATTCCTGTTTTACAGGTGGGGAATCTGAGGTTTGGAAAGTTAAGTTACTAGTACCAATTTAAGCCACTATTAAGTGAAGCAGCCAATTTACAAACTGTAAAATGTAATTAAAATTAGGGTGTATTGTCCCCCATGTCCCACTTTTTTGGAAGCCATATTCCCTTCAAGTATTCGTTGTTCTCATTTTTGCCCTCTCTCCCACTAACAAGGATTCAAGGATCTAATAAACTCACCCTAAAGTGTTGAGCAAAGGTAGTATCCTTTCCAAGAGTCTTTGAATTTAAAAGAAAACAGGCATAAGAAAACACAACTAATCTATTTCAGTGGTTCTCAAAGTGTGGGCCAGGAATCCATGAGGGTTCCAAGACCTTTTCAGGGAATCTACAAGGACAATATTAATTTCATAATAAACCTAAGATGTTAATTGCTTGTTCACCCTCATTATTTCACATGTGCACAGTAGAGATTTCCAGAGGCTACCTGATTAGTTGCATCTCAACAGATTGAAAGTAGATGCAGATATGAGAATCTAGCTGTTTTCTGTTAAGCCAGACGTTAAACAGATTTGCAAAAGTGGGGGGAAATGCCACTCTTTTCACCAATTTTTTTTTTAGATTTGGAAAATAGTTATTTTTTGTGAATTTTTTATGTTAACATGTAATGATCTTATAATAATTTCAAATTTATCAATTTTAAAATTTAACAAAGCAAATATAGATAGAGCTTACATAACCAGGAGCTATCTGGGCTCCACTGTAGTTTTTAAAAGTGTAAAAGGGTCCTGAGATCAAAACATTGGGAATCACTGACATAGATGTATTATTCAGTAATAATGAAGTCCGTATTAGCGGCCCCAGGTCAATAAAGGAAACCATTTGGAGGATGTGACATATCTAGCAGTCTCAATCTGTTCCACAAATGTGGAACACCTGCTCTAAGTTTGGTTTCTAGTCCTCATCCTATTTTCAGATTCTTTAAAAGAAGAAAATAGTGCAGTCTAACAACTTACAATCCATTTGTCTTTAAATCTAATAATCATTTATCGGGCATCTACATGAAGCAAGTATTTAATACAGCCAGTAATTGGCAGTGCTGTGATATAAACCTAAGTTTTCTTGTTCCGTGCCCATTGCTCATTACCCTACACTGCCACTAAACAATGTTTTAAAGCAATCAATTTAGGTACATTCAAGAAGGAACATCACCACCTACTGTGCCAGTATTTGCTTTCCCTCTTTTCCTTCCTTCCTCCCTCCTTTAACACACACATACACACACACACACACACACACACACACCCCTCTTAATAGAAACTGACATAGAGCTAAACCCAATTTTTCTGAAATAAGAGAAATCACTGTTTGGATCTTTGCTCTCCTGTGGTAAAGCAGTCTCTTGATTAAAACAAGTGTTTTCATTGATAATAGCATTACTGAGACATTGAGCTATTACCCTGTTCCACTTATTATTTTTTATATTTTCCATTCAGTATCTCACTTAATCATGATAACAAGCTGAGACTTCAGTGTTGTTATCTTCATTTTTATAAATGAGGAAACTAATGCTTAGAGAGTTTAAATAACTTGCCCCAGGTCACTTAGTCACTTAGCTTTTAGTTTACAGAGCTGGGATTCAGACCTAAATCTATGTATGCATAATGTCCCATATTCTCAACCACCTTTCTATACTCACCTGTAATTTTTTATTATTATTAGTTCATTATGTCGTGTGAAACGAAATTACTTGCTTGGCTGTTACATGGTTTGAAGACCTATAATAAAGAAGGTGGCTAGATATGGTGCACAACGGCATGAAAAAAAAAAAAGTTTTTTCCCTACATCTATTAGCTGCCTTTTCTTTTAAAATACCTTTAGAGCCTAGTGTGTTATAATGCTTCAAAAAGTTTAAACAACAGGTCATGAAGCAAATGAAATTATTAGTAGCAGTATTTATCTACCCAGCTATTCTGAGTTCAATGAAAAAAAATAAATTGACTCTTTTTTTTTAATGGTTAACTGAGCCACTAGAGAAACCTCATGCAACTGAGAAAGTATGGAAAGAAATATGGACAGTGGCAAGTACAGTTAATTGAACATTTTATAGAACACTGAGAGAGTTCAGAGAAAGTGCATTTCCCATTTTTTATCTTCTCCCATGTTTAATGAAAATTCACCTATTATGACTGCATGGAAAAAGAAGAAATAAAAGAGAATTATCATTTTTATTTCTACTTAGTAACTCATCCAAGCATTACAGTTTGACGGATCTAGAGGCAAAACGTGTGGGGAGTTGTTTGAAAGAGACAGGAGAGCAAAGATATCTGCTTTCAACCTCCCTTTCCCAGTTAAAACCTTCCTTTCCCTTGCTGCACAATTTAGCCTTTAAAGTAAATTTTGAAGTAGGCAAAGATTGTCTTTTCAATGCCTAGGACTCCTGTTCTGTGGTTTATCTCTTCTATCTTTCCAGTAGGATGCCTCATTTCATTCTCCCTTGAGAATCCAGTACCCAAATGAAATAAAAATGAACTTGACCAGAGTTTGGGTAGAGGATGGTACCAGTGCCTGACACCACTTATATTTCACTGATGATAAAAATCAACAGGTTAAAGGAAAGATGCTTTAAGGAAGAATTTTGGGGAAAGAAGATTATTAGCAACTGAGCTCTTGAAAAGCAAGTCCAACCATAGTGGCTACATTTTTAACCTAATCATTACATTTTTTAAACCAAGTTTTTAGTATAGAGGTATGGATAAATTCTATTACTGATTTCATTTTTCTGCATATTTACTCTTAGACAATTATACAACTCTTCTATGAAATATTTTAGAGGATATTTTATTTAAATTATTCTTATTGCTTGTGCATATTAGATTGTAAATATATGTATAAAAGGAAAAGGGAAGAGAGGAGGAATGGAACAGGAGTAGTCAAGGGCAAGGAAGAGAGAAAAACTAAGCTCTTAACAGGAAATGATGTTTTTAAGGGATTTCACTATTAAAGAATACTGAAAACACCCCCTCCGGGGACCTAGGTCGTAAAGGAATGAAAAAGGTATAAACCCAATAGACACAGTTCCTATTGACTAGAATAGTTTTCTGGGTGTCAGACCACAATGCAGAGTCATATGGATAAAATCATGGAAAAGGCATATTTTACTGGTAGAACTCTATCAACAAGTATGCATGAAATGTTGACCCTGAAAGGAATCTCAATGAGTAATCTATCCAAACATTAAACTTTACCATTAAAGAAAAAAGGAAAGAAAGGACAGAGAGAGAGACAGACAGACAGACAGACAGACAAAGACAGAACTGATTTGTTAAAGGACAAATAGCTAGGGGGTTGCTCAGTCAATTCTAGAATCTTCCTTACCTTCTTAGTCCAAAATTTTTCCCATAGCTCCACTTTAATTCAGTCTGTTTCAATGTCTTGGATTTAAACCCACTCATTTTCTAGATGCACTCTCTTAAGAAATTTGGTAGTCCCAACCTCTTCTCTTAGTACCTAAATATACAGGAATCCTAACATAGAATCTTTAGGGCCTCTAGCCCATCAATATGTTTTTTATTGTATAATATTTCATAAATACACAGGTATGCATAACCAAATAAGGTATCTATGATGATTGATTTCCAAGTAGACATTAAATGGCAAAAAGAAATACTGTGATAGACGAAAGACAAACAGTCAGAACTGCTTCTAAATTTTGCGTGTTTTAAGAGGACTGCAGGATAAAGAAGAAGTCACTATTGCTTGAAAGATCATTAGGATCACTGATTAACTCAACAATTATTTGTGGAGCACTTAAAATATATCAGGCTGTCCTGATGATTCCAGGGCTGCTTACTCTCAGATCTATTCTCTGCTCTACTGATTTGTACATCAGGGGAATTAACTCCTGTAAATGACCAGACAACATTGCCCACTAATTTTCACCTCGGTTTTGCTAAAGGAAGTAAAATGTGGGAGTTTGGAGGGTGGTGTAAAAAAGAAAAACAATATTGTTTCCACCAACACCTTCCCCACAACCTAGAATGGTATCTACAACTATATCTCCCCAAGGATCCTACCCCTCAGAACAGCTCATCTCTTCAAAGACTCGGCTGCCACAGGACAGCCTCCACCCTGGTCCTAGCTCCTACCCTGGGTTTGGGGACTCTGCTAACATCATTTCTTCCTGCTGCCCTGCCAGCCTATTTGGGAATGGCTTCTTCCTGTTGTTAATGTCCGGGTTGACTTACCATTTTTCCTTTAGCTTCTCAGCTTTTGTAATTCCTGTGGACCATTTTCTGGTATTAAAATCTCTTTGTTTGAGTTTGCTGATTCCTGACTGGACTTTTATACACCTCAGTTACTGACTTGATGACTTTTTTACTTTAAAAGATATTAGCTTTTTCTCAGCCACTGACATCCTCTTCCCCTTTCACTAGCTTTCCTAGCCCCTGAGTCCCCAAAGCCAGGTCCTCACAGAAGTTAAGATTTGTGGATAAGCAGAGGAAGATGACTACTTGACCTGAGAAGTATGGTGCTCCTCTGTCTGTTTCTTTTATGGGCTACCTTATAAATACCTACAGCCCAAGAGGAATTCTACATTATGATAATAACTAATGAAAGTTAACAGTACTTTATTAGTGTGTCCAATATCACATACACACATAAATGCCCATGTCCATTTAGAAGGGTTACTATTTCACAATATTAGGGAAAAAATCTGATTTTGTATTGTATATAATTTTATTTGATACTAGGACAATATATATAGTGTTTGACAAGCTATAAGCCAGAAAATTGTAAATAGATATATGTACACTTTAAAGATAATATATGCAAACTAAGATTATTCTATAAGATTGATTACAAATTGACTATTTGGCTTACAAAATGATTCATCATATTATTCCTTCAACTATCGAACCCCTAGCACATTTAAAATTTAAAATATGATTTGATTTACCAAAATTTATAAAAAGCATTTATTGTCATGAGAAAAAATATCATATTAAATGTCACCATATTTCAATTTATTAAGGGACCGGTTTTCTTGAACTCAAAGTGCCAAAGCCTACAATGCAGATGGTCCTGCTGAAAGCATTTCTCAAGTTAATATAAACTAAATAACTGAAGATTTGGGTTATGTCCTACTTCAGAGCATTATATCCTATAGGTTTTCCTTTAAAGTTACGGCGTTTCATGCCACCAAGTTTTGAAGAAGTAAGTGTTCGTGTTCTAGAACAGTGGAGACACACTGATCTCTACGGAGCAAAAGGAGGCCCTGTAGACCAGAATGAGAGCACCCCATTAGAAACAGGTTTTTCCTTGAACCAAGGAGGCAGTCATAGGAATCCTCTACTGCTGAAAATATTTGTCTTCCCATTATAGTAAGCCTCTAGAAACCCTCAATAATTCTGTCCAGTCTGATATAAATGCATTACTCTTAGTGAGCGTGTTGGGAAAAAGAAGAGGAGGAGGCGGTACAGGGAAGTCAAACCACTCACATTTACCTCTTTCCTGGCTCTGCCACAAAGCAAGCAGCATCCTGTTGAGGGGACTGTGTCCAAGAACACCCAGCAACAAGCCGACCAGTAGTAAATGGTGGCCCAAGGCAGTGCTGGGAAAGATGTCAGAAAAGTACCTTCAATAGAAATGACTTGCAAGTGAAGAGACAAGACCTCTTATCTCCCAATAAACACTAAAGCAAGGTGAACAGTGGAGAGAAGCTATGGGAGTTGGAGAGGGAAGGACTGAGAAAGGGAGGCTGAAGATTGGATGACAAAGTTTTGTCATATTTGTGCACTAATATATTAGCCGAATTCTATTTTGCAAATTGAACAATCCATGTTTTCCATGAAAACACTAATAGTAGAATATTTCCAAGTGTAATGAATGACTAGAAAATTTGGTCATTTATTTTATCAGAAAACCAAAAGTATCAATATTTGAGGTGCATTCAAATGTGAAAGAGCCATAGCTTGGAGAACACTCAATTCAAATGCCGTTGGTCCAGTAGAGGAGATAACCTTACAAATAAAATCTAGGGAGATGTGCAGAGCTACATTTTTTCCTTTTTATAAAATGAGTGTCACCTTATAAACTGCAGAGTTTTTAAAAGTTACATTGCACATGCAAAATATATATATATTGGTTTCTAAAAATTAGTTCAACTTTCTGATGGAACTGACCTAGATGAAAATTTGGTTTACAAAATGCAAGATGCTATAATTTTATTTTTCTTTGCTTTTAGTTCCTAGTCAATACAATCAAGAATCTTACTTTTACTAAAAAGTCTTTTGGCAACAATTTTCCTGGAACAGTAAAAGAGCCAGAGCTCAGAAAATCTTTTACTATGTAAACAGGTGTATTGACCTCTCAGTAAGAGAGCACATAGAAATTTCCACTAAGATTAGCTTAAAAATCTTTGCCCCATACCCCTTCTTTAGCAGCATTCTGGGTAGGTCTCTTCAGTGACTGAGGGGGTAGAAGCTGTTGTTATTTGTGTCCATCCTTTTGTGGGAGCCTGGATTAATGTAGAAGGGACACTGCCTCAACGCTGAACTTTAAATGAGGCTTTATTTCTTTACATTTCAGCCTAACTCTCAGAATGTGAAAGGTCCTACTCAACAACATCTACAATTTACTATCAAACCCAAGTAGATGACAATGGTTTTTCCTAATGAAAAAGAATAAGATACTGCTTATTTAAAATCATACATAAATATATTCTAGAGTAGATTAAACTAATGAAGTTTAATAGGAAAGAAAGTACTTCACATAATTTTGGGGCTTATATTGGGCTATTTCAGGCTAAGTTCACTGACACTGCCCTCCACCCCTACACATCTTTGCAAAAAGGAGATAATTTTGTTGAAGTTTGTGAAATATTAGTGTAATGGTTATAAATTCAGGTTATCATAGCTACATTATTGACTAGTTCTGTGACTTTGGAAATATTTAGTTCCTCTGAAACTCAATTTTTTTTCCTTGCAAAAATAGATACCATCTAATTCATAGAATCATTTTGACAATGAAATGTGATAGTATTATAAAAGCCAAAAAGACGTGTTCCCTGTCCTTATCGATAGCCAACTGTGGGAGGCAAGCATGTAGGCAAATAATGACTGTAGAATGTGGTGGGGACTATATCAGAATAATTTCAAAACACAATGAGAGCACCCATGAGAGATGGATGAATTATTACTGGGGCTAAAGGAGAAGTTGCATAGAAAGCCTATACATAATAAAGGATGGGACCAGAGATGTAGAGAAAGAACAACCAAATAAAGGAAGTCAAACAGTGTGAATGATAAACAGATTTTCAGGAGGTGATGGGGACAAAATGACAGATGAGGATTAAAGATGAATGTTAGGGCTAAATTACAGAGGGTCTAATATGTCTTCTGAGGACATTGACTTTACATTGTACAAAGCACAGAGTCAGTGGACACATTTAATCTGGGAACTAGAGTATATTGCTTTTAAAAAGATAATCCTTTACAGCAGCCTGGAGCATGGTATGGCAGGGACAGAGACACAGATGCAGGAAACCACTGCAATAGCCAAGATAGGAAATGATAAGGCAGTAATAAAGCAGCAATTTATATAATATGAAGGTTAAAAAGGCACTTTTCTAAAATTTTAGAAATGACAAAATACGGAAGCAAATTTATGATAAAAATATTTTCTGATCTTTTTAAATACGCTAATCTTTTTCCGGAAAAACTGGAAAAATAAGTATGTTTTTAAAAATAAAAGAGTAAAAGTGAATTTGAAACAAAAGGAAAATAGTAAAATAAATACAAGAGCTTATATTTATTTTAAGAACATAATAATATTTATAAATCTCTAGAAAATTTAGTCAAGAATAAAGATGAAAAGAATAGGTCAATAAAATTAGACACAAAAAAGGGATCTGACAATAAACAAGGAAATTTTTTAAAATGACCAGTGAATTAACTGCAAAGTTATATGCTAAGATACTTGAAAAAAGTGGGTAAAATAGACAATTTTCTAGATAAAAAAAAGGATAAAATTTTAAAATTGACTCAGGGAAAAGGGAAAACATGAAAAAGATAATATTCAGGTGAGAAATTTTTAAATCTATCTAAACATTATTTTTTTAAAAGTCTTAGAACCAGACAATTTTACTAGAATACCCCTAACATCTTGAAAGTAATATTCAATTTCAATTGTTATTACTAAAAGTTTAGCAAAATGCTGGACAAGATAGATATCTAAAAATCAATAGCTGTTATCGATGAATAAAAAAGTTTTATAGCTTACAAAAAGAACAACAACAAAATCAATAGCTGCCTTGCATACTAATATCAAGCCATTGTAAATGCAAAGAACAAAAAAAATTCTATTCATAATATACCCAAAAGCAACATAAAATATCTAAGAATAATCCTAGCAATAAATATGTGGCTCCAAATGATATAAATTTCCAAACATTGCTGAAATATAATCAAAGATCTAAATAAATCATTCTAGTGGGGAAAAAGGACCACAGGGAATAAGTTAATTTTGCTAAATCTAACCCACAGATTTAATGCTATCCAAGTATAAGTATTATTAGATTATTCGAAAATTCATAAACTACTGAAAATGGAAAATAATTGTAAACAATAACAGTGAATATGTATGTAATGCTTACTCTATGTCATGGCATTTTTACATAGATAACCCATAGATTCTTCATATCTATCCTATGAAGAGCACGCTATTCTTTTCTGCATTTTATAAAGGAGGAAACTAAGTTCAGAAAAGGGAATTGCCAAATATCACATAGGTAGTAGATTTGGGGACCAAAAACTAAATACAGACAGCTTGACTTCAAAATCTGAGCTCTTAGCTGCTATGATATACAGACTCTCAATCCCAAATACCTAAAAATTTAGAAACTAGTGTAACAAACTAGGAAGCATAGAAAAATATAATAGTATGCATATTTGAAACATTATGCATTTAAAAATGAAAAATGCTTAGATACAATGTGCTAAGTGAAAATAATAAATAAAAAATATATAGATAATATAATCTCAATTTTGTTTGTGTGTGTGTGATTATATTCAGAAGAGTGCAGAGGAAAAAAATTGCACAGAATATTCCAAAAATATTCATTTCAATTTTAGGTAACATTTTTAGGTGATTTTGAGTTTTTATACTTTCCAACTTTTCTGTAAGCAACAGGTACCTGTTGTATAATAAGAAAGCAAACAATAAAGCAGATTTTTTTTTTTTAGTGGGCATGAATTACACTAATGACCATAAGATAAAGTTGTTTTAAAATAATATTTCACCTGATTGAGATATCCAGCCACAGAAAATTTCTCATCTCTAACCTTTCCAAAGTATAAGAAATCAACTAACAGCCAATCATAAAGTCAACCTAAAATACCCCTCTTTCCCAATTCAACACCCCATCATCCCCTTCTCCCCCTCCCCTGAAAACATGTATAATACTACAAGCTAATAGGAATTAAAATTTGATGTATAAACTTACATTTATGGGAAAATTTTAAAAACCCACATATTTATACATTTCAAAATATAAAATGTTTATTTTAGTCTTTCATTATTCAAATAGTATACAAGGATCAGGAAATGATGCACCAATCTGTCTAATTATATATTGTGTAATAATATATAACACAATATTATATTGTGTTATATTGTGCCAACTTAGTTGGCCATTGCAGGCTTTCTCTAGACTAAATACTAGAAATGAAAGAAAATAAATTAAATTAAAAATTTTAGGTTCTTTTGTGCCTAAATAAAATAACAAATATGCTAGAATATTTTATGGATTTTGTTCGAAAATTAAATATTTTATTTTTATTATTACAATGAAATATCACTGAAATTATAATGTAGTGTACCCTCCCATTATGATGAGGGTTCATTCAAACTCCCCTTCAGTACATATCCTGCTTCAAAAACAAAGCCCCTTCTACCTCCAAAAAAACCTGGATGTTTAACTGTATAATTATCTGTTTGAGCATCTCTCCCAAGGTCTGCTTCTCCTAACTCAGAAGTCTCAAGTTAAACCTGCAAACCCTAAATTGTATTGCAATAATAGAATTTTTTCATAATGAAAGTGTCCATTCCAGTCTCTATTGCAACCACAGCCACATTCAGCTTTCAGTTTTTATTTAAAAGGCTTAATTGGAAGTTTTTATTACTCCCAATTAGGCTTTTTAATTAAAAGGAAAAGTTGAAAGAGGCTGCAGGCAAATACTGCTGAAACTCATATCAGCATAAAATCAAAAGAAATAAAAACAAAATTACACTACTGTAAAACATCAGTAACAGGCACAGCTCTCAAAAACAGTTACCTCTGGTCATATTTAAGATTATGGTAGCACATTGACACTGATAAAGTAGACATGACATTGGAAAAACCAGACTATATCTAATGTAACATCAAAATGATACTTTAAAGATCACATTAGCATTCAAAGCAAAAATCTACCAAAATGCACAGTTGCCAATTCAAGCAGTTAGCAACTCTAATTCACGAACACAGCACTAACTATACACACTAAAGCAGACTCTTAAAGCTTCTTTAACAAGCAGAATACTACGAATAAACAATGTGGATAAGTGTTGATTGTTTTAAGATGATTAGTTTTTTAATTCCTCAAAGGATTTTTTTTTCTGTTTAAAGCCTTAACTTGTCATTATTGTTGA
>JAQZBX010011044.1:25554-43475 GCA_029593785.1 Cabassous unicinctus | reverse complement strand
ACTGTTTGGCAGTTCCTAAAGAAGTTGAATATAGACTTGCCACGTGATTCTGCAATACCACTACTGGGTATATACCCAGAAGAACTGAGAGCAGTGGCATGAACAGACATCTGCACACCGACGTTCATAGCAACATTATTCACCATTGCCAAAAGTTGGAAACAACCCAGGTGTCCATCAATAGATGAATGGATAAACAAACTGTGGTCTATTCACACGATGGAATATTATGCAGCTGTAAGAAGAAATGAAGTCGTAAAGCATATGACAACATGGATGAACCTGGAGGACATTATGTTGAGTGAAGCAAGCCAGACACAAAAGGACAAGTACTGTATGAATGCATTACTATGAACCAAATATATTGTATAACATATTGTTTGATTAAAAAAAAAAAAATTATATGTATCCATTACATTTAATGGAAAAATGTACATATTTATTCTTCTGTGTTTATATTTTCAATTATTAAATGTACAAAATAAAGTTAAAAAAAAACAAAAACAACTGATATCTGGTATTTTGCATCAGCACCCCTTTGGCTGACTAATACAAACATCAATCACATCATTTAATCTTAGCAACCACATTGCAAAGAAGATAATAATACAGATGAGAAAATTAAACATCAAAAAGGCTTTGCAATTTGCCCAAGGCCACATCGATAGTAGGTAGTGGAACATAGGCTCAAACATAGACCAGTTGATTTCGGAAACTATTCTCTTTTTTTGCTTAACTTTAAAAAAATTAATTTAAAAAAATTAATTTATTATTTTATTTTATTTTTCAGAGCAGTTGTAAGTTTACAGAAATATGATGCCAAAAATACAGAGTTCCCACATACCCCCCACCCCCCAGTATTCCTTATTAACATGTCACTACGCCTACGGGAAATAGCAAACTGAGCTGCAAGGCAACAACGGCGTTTATTTGGGGTCCTAGAATTGTAATTAGAGGAGTACAAATTCAAGTAGCAACCCAAATTGGGTCCTATCTTGGCACTTCCAGGCAAGGGTTTTTGAAGAAAAAGAAGATTACATAAATTGTGGTTGGTGGATGTTTAGGATGCTCCAAATGCCCTTCAGATTAGATAGTTTACTGAGTTCTTTGTCTTGTGGTTTGTTCATGGTATCCGGATAGCCACAGGGTTTTGAGGAACATTGTGCTTGAGGCTTTGCATGCCTTGGCAGTTTGTGATATCTGGCTGAGATTTGCTTGAGTCACCTCCAGAATGACTCCCACCTCCATTTGAAATCTCTTAGCCATACCAACTCTATTTTATTTCTTTTTTTTACTTCTTATCCCTAGTTCTATCATCCAGCCTTAAAGGCATAGATAGATCTTGTTCAGTTTTGCAAATTGTCCCTAAAATCTCTTAGAAAAATTCTTGGTATACGGTAGATGCTTAATAAATGCTTTTTTGAATGAATGATTGAATAGTCTTAGGAAAACGAGCTTTTTGAAAGTTCCTAACTATGTAATGTGAAACAATTAACTGCTTCTGATCAGCCATCAGCCCTGAGTCCCTATTTTATACAGAACACTCTCCTGCGTGCTTAATACCAAAGAATTTTCTCCCCACAGAATACTATATATTGCAGTACTCTTGGTCCATATCTTCGTCCCTCCTGCATACAGTCAACAGAGAGTCTATGTGAGCAGAGCCGGCAATAGGGTGAAGCGTTGAGCCTGTTGCAGTCATCTGTATTTATTTACACAGCTGTTCTTCAAGCAGAAGACTCTAGCCCAGAAATCAGAGACACAAATAAAATGAAGGGGCTTTTGAAGACTGCTGTGCAATATCCTGCATCCTGGGCTCTCGGTGGGGATATGGGGTCCCAGCATTTTCAAAGTCTTCCTTTGTGGTGTGTTAAGGGTACCAGTACAAACTGAATAGTGCCAAGAGGCTTGACACTGTGGGAGAGGTTATTTTAAAGCACTGAGGTCCCACTGTGAGGACTGAATGTGTTCCCTTCTTTAGGGCTCTTATCTGGAGCCCTTGGCTAGAAAGGGAATAGAACAGAAGGACTGAACTGTACTAGGGTTGCCTTCAGCCCTCCCCTGGGAAAACTTTTAGCAATAAACTCAAATTAAGAGGAAGCTAAAGAATGATTTTTTTTTTTTAAGTGTCTTCAAACAGCCAACCTGCATTTTTTCAAGTGGGGAGACAAAAAGAAAAAATTAGAGCCAACTTTCTTTCTAGTTAAGTTCCATGGACCTCCCAAAATACAACACAGATGCTGTGATGAATGTTAACAAGCTCTTGAGTAGAGACTAAGAGAGAGAATGATTTTTAAAACTAAAGAAAACAGACAGAGAGAAAGACCATTAAACCTTATTATAATCATGATGCACATTAATTCTTTAGGAGGTTAGACAGTAAAACTGATCTCCTTTTTCATCAGTACATTCAAAGTAAACTTACTCTTCTCTGTCAGTTCCAATAATGATGTACATTTAAGATTATTCTTTCTCCTCCTGTGTGCACCTATCATATTTATCTATCAATTTAAAGGTAAAAATTATTTTGTTTCAGGGTATATGTTTATGATTAATGCCCATGCCCTGGAATTTCATTGAGCCATGTGTCTCAGGGAGGGGTGGCAAGAGGTAGTTGGGCAGAGATGGACCTAAGACCTAGAGGAACATGTGAATAAGGGCAAGCTAGAGAAATCCTTCAAGACACTTATTTGACCCACTACTGGCAAGTTTTAGTGCAACTAAACCCCATGGGTTAAGTGTAGAATGGATGGAGAATGGGTGATTAGTCCTGAATAATTCTAGTTTCATACCTACCAAGTCAGAGAGGATGCTGGGTCTTTCGCTCCCACAGTCAGGATCTGAAGTAGTAATTCCACAGACATGCATTAAGAACTTGAAGGCCACACTATGTAAAGGGACATGCAGGTGGCTTGACATTATTTAGGGTTAAGTTGAGGTGAGAGAATCAGACAAAGCCAAGTCATGTGATGGATACCAAGTGTCATAGTTTACTAAGTTGCTCAAGCAGATACCATGAAATGTGTTAGCTTTTACAATGGGAATGTGTTAACTTACAAGCTAACAGTTCTAAGGCCATGAAAATGTCACAATCAAGGCATAATCAAGCCATTACCTTCTTCCTGAATACCAGCTGCTGGTGATCCTGGACTCCTCTGTCACATGGCAAGGTACATGGCAGTGTCTCCTGGTCTCTCCCTTCTCTTCCAGGTTTCATTGCTTTCATCTTCTTCCTTCCATGGCTTTCTCTCTCTTTGTCTGAATTTCGTTCTGTTATAAAGGACTCAAGTACAGAGATTAAGACCCACCCTGACTGAGGTGGGTCACATCTTAAGTTAAGATCCTACTCACCAAAAGATCCTACTTACAACGGATCCACACCCACAGGAATGGATTAACTTTAAGAACATTCTTTTCTGGGATACATACAGCTTCAAACCATCCCACCAAGAAAGAAGGATAATTCTGGTTTGAAACTAGTACCTCTGGAAAGAGTTGAATTTAGTGTCCAAATTCCAAATGGAAACAGATAAAGTTTGGATTAAAGATTATTTGTAATCATTTCTAGGAGGAAAATACCAAACCTTATGATTTCTCTCATGTTTACATTGAGATGAGAGAATAAACCAAAGTAATTAATACAGGGGATTTGCTGAAGGCAAGAAAGGCTTTGCATATGGAATGAACTGAGGTTGATGAGGGTCTCCAGTCTCTTCTTAGCTTCTCTGTGTATCGTGTCTTTAATCTTAAAATGTGGAGTAGAAATTTGCTCTTTTTTTTTTTGTACTGGATACATAAAAAATTTTTTTTTGAATCAAACAATTTGTTACACAATATATTTGGTTCATAGTAACACATTCATACTGTATTTGTCCTTTTGTGTCTGGCTTGCTCCGCTCAACATAATGTCCTCCAGGGTCATCCATGTTGTCATATGATTTACGACTTCATTTCTTCTTACAGCTGCATAATATTCCATCGTGTGAATAGACCACAGTTTGTTTATCCATTTATCTGTTGATGGACACCTGGGTTGTTTCCAACTTTTGGCAATCGTGAATAATGTCACTGTGAACATCGGTAGTGCAGATGTCTGTTCGTGTCACTGCTCTCAGTTCTTCTGGGTATATACCCAGTAGTGGTACTGCAGGGTCACGTGGCAAGTCTATATTCAACTTCTTTAGGAACTGCCAAACAGTCCTCCACAGTGACTGTACCATTCTGCATTCCCAAAAGCAGTGAATAAGTGTTCCTATCTCTCCACATCCTCTCCAACACTTGTAGTTCTCTGTCTTTTTAATAGTGGCCGTTCTGATAGGTATGAAATGATATCTCATTGCAGTTTTGATTTGCATTTCCCTAACCATGAGTGATGTTGAGCATTTCTTCATGTGTTTTTTTGCCATTTGTATTTGTTCTTTAAAGAAATGTCTATTCAAGTCTTTGGCCCATTTTTTAATTGGGTCGTTTGTCTTTTTGTTGTTGAGTTGTAACATCTCTTTATATATCCTGGATATTAAACTCTTATCAGACATGTGATTTCCAAATATTTTTTCCCATTGAGTTGGCTACCTTTTCACCCTTTTGACAAAGTCTTGTGAGGTAGAAATTTGCTCTTATAAGCATCACATTGTTAGAAGGGAAAGCCTTCTGCTTCCTTCCCTATGGAGGTATAAATTTCTGGTCATCTCTCCAACCCTTCACTCATTTCTTTGGGATGAGGAGTAGCTCCTGACTGATAAACTTGGGAAAAATCAACTGGACCATCTTAGTTCAGTTCCTTCCTTCTTCTATGGAAGTGAACAGGCCACAAGGAGCACAGGTTATAAAAGTCTTACTTGGTCTGCTCCTACCCCAAGAGGCCATCCCCAGCCCAACATTGCCTATACTTGGAGGGGTGGGGGGCATATCTGCCTCATAATGGGTTTCAGTTTACAAGTTCATTTTGAGTCATTCTTAGCTATCCAGCTCAGCTTTGGTTTACAGCAAAGGTTATGTTTTGATTTCCCATGTGCCTAATTCTTTATCTTTTTTCTCAATTTGTTTGGGGTTTGGACAAGAAAAAGAAATACTATGTTATGGGCACCTAAGGCCATCCCAACACAATATTGAGATTTAATGAGATACTGGAAGAGATAAGCTGATGTTAAAGTACATGTGGAAAAATAAGCAAGCAAGAATATCTAAAAAAAAAAAAAAAGAATATCTAAGACAACTATGAAAACAAGAGTAATAAAATAGGGTCTTCATATTATAAAGCTCCAATAGTTAAAACTGTGGTGCTGGCACATTTAAATATACATGCACATCGATGGATCAGAGGAGAAGTCCAGAAATAGACCCAAATATATGTGGGAATTTGGTAGTTATAAAGATAGCATTTAAAATTAGTAGAGAAATGATGGATTATTTAATGAATTGTGTTGAGACAGCCATTAGGAAAAACTATAAGTTGGATCCATACTTTATACTTTATGGCAAGATAATTCCAGGTAGAGTAAAGATTTAAACTAAAAAAAAAAAAAAATGGAATCTTAAAAGTCCAAGAAGAAATTATTGGAGGTTTTTTATAATCCTACATTGGGAAAAGGTTTTTCTAAGATTAATACACCCCCAGAAGCCATAAAAGGAAAAAAGGAAAGACTGACAATTTCAACAACATAAAAATAAAAATTTACCCCCTTCTCATACCATATACGAAAATTAACTCAAAATAGATCAAATACTTAAATATAAGAACTGAAATGATAAAAAAAAAAAAAACCCTAGAAGGAAACATAAAGGATTATCTTCAGAAACTTGTACAGACTCAGTTTTCTTAAACTTTACACTATAAGCATGAACAATAAAAGAAAAACTAGATAAATGTGACCTCATCAAATTTAAAACTTTTAGGTATCAAAGGACATTATCAAGAAAGTGAAAAGACAACCTACAGAATGGCAGAAAATATTTGAAAACCATATATTTGATAAGGGTTTAATATCCAGGATATATAAAGAATTCCTATAATTCAACAACAAAAAGTGAAATAACCCAATTTTTAAAATGGGCCAAGGAATTGAATAGACACTTTGAGTAGAAGATATATAAATGGCCAATAAGTTCATGAAAAGATGTACAACACCATTAGCCATTAGGGAAATGCAAATCAAAACCACAATGAGATACGGCCTCACAATCACTAGAATGGCTATTGATAAAATTGAAAAAAAAAAAAAAAAGGAAAAGAAAATAAGTGTTGAAGAGGATGCAGAGAAATAGGAAGCCTCATGAATGATTGATGGCAATGAATGTAAAATGGTGCAGCCATTGTGGAAAATAGAAAACAGTTTGGCGGTTCTTTAGAAAATAATGAATAGACTTACCTATGATCCAGCAATGCCACTTCTAGATAAATACCTGAAAGAATTGAAAGCAGGAACTCAGATATCTGTACACCAATGTTCACAGCAGCATTATTCATAATTGCTAAAAGATGGAAGCAACCTAAATGTCTATCAATGGAAGAATGGATAAACAAAATGTGGTATATACATACAAATGGATATAATTCAGTCATAAAAAGGAATGAAGTTTTGATACATGCGACATCATGGGTGAACCTTGCAGGCATCATGTTGAGTGAAATCTGCCAGACTCAAAAGGTCTAATATTGTAAGATCTCACTGATATGAAAAAAATACAATATGCAATTTCATAGAGACAGAAAGAAGATTACAGGTTACCAGGGACAAGGTGGGGTGGGGAATTGGGACTTAATGCTTAATGGGTACACAGTTACTGTTCGGGATGATGGAAAAGTTTTGGTAGTGGATGGTGGTGATGGTAGCACAATATTGTGAATATAATTAATACTATTGAATAATATACTTGAAAGTCATTAAAATGGGAACTTTCAAGTTGCATATATGTTACTAGAATTTAAAAAAAAATCCCAGAGCTATACAATACAGAAAGGGAACCTAATGTAAACTAATAGTTAACAATAGTATAATAATATTGTTTCATCAATTGTTAACAGAGGTACCACACTAATGCATAATGTTAATAATAGGGAATCTGTGCTTGTTGGGTTGAAAGGCATATATTTTTCTGTAAATCTACAAAATCTAAAAAAAAAAAAAAGAAAGAAACAATATTTTTTAAAAAACAGACAAATGGAAAACTGGCTAAAAATGTTAGAAACAAATCACAGAAAAAAGATCAAATTTCTCTAATACATTGAGTTCCTATAAATTTATAAGAAAAAGACTAGCAACTTGATATATAAACAGGCAAAGGTTATGAAAAAATATTTCCTAGAAAAGAAAATGGTTCATAAAGATATGAAAAGATGCCCAGTCTCATTCATCAGAAGAAACATGAAAATACAAACTACAACTTATCCTTTTTGCCTTTTAAATTGGCAAAAATAAAAAAAGATCTCCATAAAATAATATGTAGAATAACCAGCACTATCAATACATTATTCTTGGAAGTATACATCTTGGGTAGATACATCCTCTACTAATAATAATTTCACAATAATAATCATAATTACAAATGTTCTTACTCTTTGACTAAGAAATTCCTCTTCTAGAATTATATTCTACCAATATATGTGCAAAGAGATATAGGTATAATGTATTCACTGCAGCAGTATTTATAATAGCACAAGATTGAAAACCACCTAATAGCCATAATTAGGGAATTGATTTAATAAACTGTGATAGCCTAGGGGAGCAGATGTAGGTCAAGTGGTTGAGTGCCTGCTGCCCATATATAAGGTCCTGGGTTCATTCCCCTATGCCTCCTAAAACAAAGAAACAAACAAACAAACCATCTCTCATTGGGGAACAGATGTAGCTCAGTGGTTGAGCACCTGCTTCCCATGTACAAGCTCCTGGGTTCATTCCCCGGTGCTTCCTGAAAAAAAAAAAATTGTGAAAGCTATTCAATAAATGGTGTTAGGTTAGGATATTAAGATATTTGGCTATCCTTTTAGGAAAACATTCGATTCTTACTTCACAGCAGACAAAAGCAAGTGGATTAAAGGACTAGATGAAAAGCAAAACAAAATAAAAACCCTATAAAAATGCTGGAAGAAAATATTGGAGAGTGCCGTACTTTGATTACTTCAGAGTAGGGAAGGCCTTTCCAAGAAATATCCAAGACCCAGAAGCCACAGAGAACAAAGAAATGATAATAATAGACTTCACCACCTAAAATTTAAAAATTCTGACAAGAAAAGTCACCATGAACATAGTTAATGGCATTGACCAAAACCTCAAGATATTCAATACACTATCATGAAGAGTGGAGTGGCCAAGAAGTGGGAAGTATGTAAATAGAATGCAGGATGCAAGTACAGACATGGATCGCATAGTTTCTTGACCTTCTCTGCACCATTATCCCCTTCGGGAGACTAGTGAAGCCTTCCCAGGATAAAATAAAGTACGTAAGTGCATAAAACAAAACACATGAGATAACAAAGGGAATGAATTATATTTAAAAAGTTATCAAACACACAGCGAATGGACACAGAGAGCAGACAACAAGGATGGGGGGGAGAGAAATAAATAAATAAATAAATCTTTAAAAAAATAAAAAGTAAAAACAGTTATCAAAATTTTTTTTTAAATCTTGTGATATAGTATATATGCTTCTTTATCAATCCAATAAATAACAAGATAGAGCAGCAGGTTAAACTATTGCAATTTTGAAGTAGTGGTGAACATAGACAACATTTTGAGACATCTGAAACAATTATAAGGTGACATGAAAACCTCTGTGATTTCTATTGCTGGCAAAGTGGTTTGATGTCTACATCCAAAATTGAAGGAAATGCTGACTTTTCATTAAAGGTTAATGAAAAGAAAGATGCTGTGCTCTTCCCACCCAAGCTCATAGACTCCCAGATTCCATCCACAGAAGATCTTGACACATCTCCAAAGGCAAAGAAATGCAAAGTCCAAAGTCCAGTCAAGTGGGGTAAGCCCCTAGGAGTTACTTAAAGACTCCAACCTGACTTGAAATTAGATAAAGGAAACAAAACCCTGGGAATTGAGAAATTAGATAAAGGAAATCAAACCCTGGGAATTGAGTAACATGGTCATCCAGTCCTTTATCCTTTAAATTCACGGCAGAGGGCCTCTAAGGAGCTGCTCAGCATGGCAGTCAGGGGGTGAGAAGAAATGCCCTGAGTGTCAGCGGCTTCACCCACCACACTCAGCCAAAACCTCTGGTCCATATGCAACACAGATTAGCTGAAAACATGGCCCCAACACCCTTGGGAAAACAGCCCCCAAATAGTTTATATGGCATGCTTATTTTTTCAGCAGGTAAGTATCTATAATCTTGGAAAGATTCAGAATTAAATACAGAGATCTATGGTACTCTGTGCTTATGTTAAATTTAGAAAGAATGTATTTGATAGTTTACATTCTTGTTTTTTCCTCCCTTACTCACTATCTCTCACCAGTTTTCTCTTTTTCTCCACCCCTAGACATTGGAGCCTCCCAGGGCTCAAGCCCTTGATTATCTGTTTTTGATTATCCTCTATCTCCAGTCACACCCTTTGGTGACCTCATTCAAGTCTTTCATATTAAAAGGTACAAAAGCTTTAAACATAATTTCTGTTGATAACACCAAATCCCATCTCAAACTAGGCCCTGAAATCATTCTTTTCTATCCAACAGCCTATTCACCATCTTCACATGATTGTCTAAGAGTTTTGATTTCCTGTCCTGACCACACCCCACCAAAATCTGTTCCCCAGTTTCCCCCAAATCTGTACATTACAATACATTCCTCTAGTTGTTCAAGCCAAAAAACCACGGTGTCATCCATTTTGAGCCAATAAATGTTTATAAAATTTTGGCTAAATAAAATGAGGCATGGTAATAGAGATGTGATTAGATATAATTCCAGTCTTCATAATAATGTTTAGTATACTAGAATGTAATGTTAAACAAAATAACCTTGGCAATGTAATTTTCAGTTATTCAATTCCATTTAGGTTATGAATCTCTTCCGCCCTCACTCACACCTTTGGCACATACATGCAAAGCCATGGCTTTAAAATACCATGTGTGTGACAACTTCCAAATGTGAAACCCAATTACATCTCTCTCCTGAATGCCAGATTCATAGACAGCAGCCACCTGGTCATCTCCCCTTGGAGGTCTGAACTCTTGATTAACTCACGCCTAACCTGAACCTGCTACCCTCCACCACATTTCCATTAACTCCATTCACCCAGTTGCACCTTGGCTTTTCATCCTTCACTACTCTTTTTCTCTCACATTCTTTATTCAATTTATCAACAAATTCCAAAGCAGACAATTTCTGACCACCTCTACAGTTAGCTGCCTTAATCCAAGCCACCATCATCTTTCATTGGGTCTTCTCCAGTAGTTTCCTGACTATCTCCCACCTAACTAACTATTCTCCACACAGCAGACAGAGTTATCTTTTTCAAAAAAAAAAAAAGGCCATGTCATTCCCCTGCTCTACAATGGCTTCTATGTCAGGGTGAAATCCCAAAGTCCTTGTATGAAACCATATGCATTTATTTGTTGAGGGTCTGTCTTCTCATCACTAAAATGGAAGCTCCATGAGAGCCAAGACCTCCTGTTTGTTCACCGCTTTATCCACAGCACCTAGTACACAGTCAGGGCTCCATAAACATTTGTTGTACGGAGAAGGGTAAAGGTTTGGAGTGTAGAGTCATGTAGGGAGGGAGCTTTAATATTTTATTTTACAATTTTTACTCTTTTGCAAAGAGAAATCATTTGGAAGACCTACGTGTTCAAACATTTTAAAGGGAAAAGTTTATTTAAGCTTGGTTAAATCCAAATTCTCTGAAAAGACTGAAGGGACACTACAATAAGAGAGAAAAACAGCAAGGTTATAGAGGCAGGCGAAGGTGAGGAATCTGAAAATGTATCAACCCTAGAAAAAAAATCAGATGAGAGCCATCCTCTATGAGAATTAAAATCCCAGCTTTGGCTGTAGCCTGTTTCTACCTCTCTGATGTTTATTTCTGTCCTTGCTCACTCTGTTCTATTGCTTGTTGGGTTTTTTTGTTTTTTTTTTCTGTTTTCTCACTCTAATCACCAATTTAAATTCATGCAGTACATCTTTAAATCTCCAGATAACTCTCTGCAATTCAGGACATGCCTGAAGGAAAGACTTTCTTTCCTAAAGTCCCAACAGCTCAAATATAGACTGTAATCTGATAAAGAAGATCCAAGAAAATAGTGTGACATGGCCAAAGACAACAAAGAAATCAGCATAGCTAGGAACTGAGGCTTTGTGGGTTTGTAATAAGGATTTGGAAACACCAACCATTCCTGAAGGATAAAAGAAATGCCTGAGGGCAGTCATGGTAGCACAACATTCTGAGTGTGATTAATGCCACTGAATTGTATGCTGGGGAGTAGTTGCATGGCAAATTTTATTTCATATATATATTACCACAATTCAAAACTGAGAGAGACTAAAGAGATAATGACAATTAAATGCAATGCATGATCCTGGAATGTATCTATTAAAGGAGGAGAAAATGCCCAAAAGGACATTTGAAAAAAGTTGAACAATTGAAACATTTGGAATATAGACTGCATGCTTTATATCAATATTAAATTTCTTGAACTTGATAACTGTACTTAAGATAGTACGTGGAAGCGGGTGTGGCGCAGTGGATAGAGCACCCGTTTACCATATGAGAGGCCCCGGGTTCGCTTCCCGTCGCCTCCTTGTGAGGGCAGGCCGGCTCGCGCGGCGCTGTGGGCTGATGCGGCAAGACCTCACAGCAAGGGGGAGATAAGCAGACACAGAGAAGACAAGCAGCGAATGGACACAGCAGCACAAGCAGCAAGGGGGGGATAAATAAATAAAATAAATAAATCTTTAAAAAAAAAAAGAAAGATAGTACGTAAGTGAATATCCTTGTTCTTAGGAAATACACACAGAAGTAATAAATATTAAAGTAGCATGGTGTATGCAATCTGCTCTTAAATATTTAAGAAATGGTAGGTAGGTGAATATAGATGATAGATGATTAGATAGATTGATAGACAGATAGATAGATAGGTAGATTTATATGAGAGAGAGAGAGAGATAACAAATGTGGCAAAATGTTAAAATTTGGTAAATCTGGGTTTTTGAGTAGGGGATATATTGGAGTTCTCTGTATTATTATTATTATTATTATTATTTTAAAGATTTATTTATTTATTTACTTATCCCCTCCTTGCTGCTTGTGTTTTACTGTGTCCATTTGCTGTGTGTTTTCTCCGTGTCTGCTTATCTCCCCCTTGCTGCGAGGTCTTGCCGCATCAGCCCACTGCGCCGCACGGGCCGGCCTGCCCTCACAAGGAGGCCCCGGGAAGCGAACCCAGGGCCTCTCATATGGTAAACGGGTGCTCTATCCATTGCGCCACACCCGCTTCCTGCCGTGAGGTTGCTGCATCAGCCCACCGCACCGCTCAGGCCGGCCTGCCCTCACAAGGAGGCCCCGGGTTCGCTTCTCCCGGGGCCTCCCATATGGTAAACGGGAGCTCTATCGATTGAGCCACACCCACTTCCCTTCTCTGTATTATTTTTGCATTATTTTTGAAATTTCCTCTTTGAAATTATTTCAAAATTTAAAAAATGTGTGAAGGGTAGCTCTGGGATGAACAATAAATGCCTCCTTGTATAGATCTAGTTCCAAAAGAGGCAGGATTTGTTCACTGCATGGTTATGGTAAAGAATCTGTGGTAAAAGTGTTACCGGATGGCTCTGGTTTCTAGGCTTCCAGGTTCTTAGTTTATGTCACATGAAAGAATTTAAGGACAGGCCATGGGGTAGGCAAGGGAGTAAAGAGTTATTAAGAAATATGAAAACGAGAAAAGTACACAGTCCATGCCAAGGCTTGGACCACAGGCATACGGCAGAGAGAGTTGCACACGTGGGACCCCAGGTCAGCGCTCTCTTTGCTGTTCTGATTGCTTGCCCCACCTGTCATTTATCAGGGGTCCAATGGTGAGGTCTTTTGATTATATCCAGAGCTCTCCCTTGACCCCAAACAGGATTCTCATTCCAAATGAGATTCTCGTTCCAAATGAGATTCTCATTCCAGGGTCTCATGGGATCCCTCAGGAGGTTTCCGGGTAGATTCTCATGGCCATGTTGTCTGTCAGCCATGTTGTCTTTGGGCCATGTTGTCTGCCGAGTCTTCAGCTGTGACTCAAGTCTTCCCTTTCCCTATACTAACCTGCCTCAAAAGACTGGTGCAGTAGTTAATCTGGGGTAAATTTACTCCAGTGCTGCCTCTCTCCTTTCCCTAATCAAAGATGCAATCCCTCCCCACCCCATATTTTAAACAGGAGGCAATCTGCAGCTGGGATTGGATTGGGGTTACATTTTAATCACTAAACTCCACCATGACAATAGGCCCCTCCCTATGACTCCAACTTCCTGGAAGAATTTGAAAGCAGAACTAGGAGTAAGCACTAGCTCTGAATTACACTGGATTTGGTGGAGCAAAAATGCAAGTTTAAGGAGCCCTCTAGAGACTCGAGTTACTGTGACAAGGATTTGAGAGGTGAGTTCTGCCTTAAATATTACATTTGAAAGGCATGGCAGACATCTAGAAATAGGTTTTAACTGATCATCTGATAAAATTCTCTCTCTTCTACATCTGGTGAAAGGTGATTTTTCTAATCTTTTCTTGCTTGCCTCCTAAATGCTAGCAATTTTCTACCTCAGTGAATCCATTAACCTGAGATAAATCTTCTTCCGATGGAGCAGAGGGGAAATGAATGTGGATGGGGAGGGTGAAAGCACCCTGTTTCTGCTGAGAGAGATACTGGAATATGGAAGAATGTTCTCCACCAAGGGAGGGATAGCTTCTGTGGTGTCTGCTTGGTACATTTAGCTCATGAAGATTGGGTGGTTCTTGGAAAATCTTGAGGCCAATTCTGTTGTGGTTGATGCTATTGCTTGTTATGCCAGATTCTAGAAAAAAGGCTTTAACATTATTGAAACAATGCATTAATACAAAGCACCCTTTGATTTTAAAAGTCGTACCTAAAAAGTCATTTTTTCGACCCAAGAAATGCCATAACACCATTGCCAAGAAAGCAGTCTGTACAAATTGTTTGTTTTCTTTCCTCCCACTTCTCAACTTGTCCAAAAGATAGTATGCTCCCTTCCCTCTTCAGACTTTTCTCTACCTCTTGACATGTATAAATATCCAATCTGGACTTCTTGCTGGATTCTTACTCTTTGCTCCAACTGGTTCTTCCACCCGGAGTGACTCTTCCTAGCTATTCTTAACAGGAGAAAAATCTTTACAGGTCCATCTGAAATGCTGCCTCTTTAATGAAACTCTCCGTTTTCCCCCACAAATGGATTAGTCTCCTGTCTGCCTAGAGAATTTTACTTTTTTTCTCTCATTCGGTCTTAACTTTGTCGTATGTTTAATTGTGCATATATTTCTCCTTCTGTATTGTAACAGCCTTGAGGACTGCAAGCATTTTGCCCCTCTCTGTGTATCCCACCTCCAGTGCCTTCAAGCATGGTGGGAACTTGTTGAATTCTGACTTTGGCTGGTTGCTAATTCTCTCAGAATCTCAATTCCTTCGTTGGTAAAGTGGGAATAAGAAAACTGAGTTAACAATAGGATTGTTGAGACAAATAAATGAGGCAATGTAAAGCACTTGGTACAGTGCCTGGAATATAGGAAAGACTTAATAAATGGTAGCTATTTTTATTAACATTAAGCTTCTGTGAAAAACCCAAATATTCTCACCACATGTTAATCCATTTAAATAAATTGGGAAAGAGTGGGCCAGGGAGGGGCTTTCTCTCGCCCCGCCAATTTTACTCTTTCCAGCCTCTTCCTCTATAAAGAGAGCCATCAATTTGTAACTGCGTGGTCCAATACAAATATGATGTGAGTCACATCATATTTGTAATTAAAAATTTTCTACTAATTACATTAAAAGGTGCAAAAAGAAACAGATGAAATTAATTATAATGCATTTTATTTAACCCAATATATCCAAAATATTAGCATCTCAACATGCAATCAATATACATAATTAATGAGATATTTTACATTACCTTTTGGGGACTGAGTTTCCGGAATCCTGAGTATACTTTGCACTGGGAGCACATCTCAGTTCGCACTAGCCACGTTCAAGTGTTCATTACCCACACGCGACCAGTGACTACCATATCGCCCAGCATAGTTTTATAATAACAGATTTGAAAACATCTGCCTCATGAACAAACCAAATCCTATCAGGCTTTTACTGAATGTCGTAGGTATTGTAAGACAATGCATTTCTCTAAAAGTAAATTCTAAATTTGGCCTGGGAGGCGTGAACACTAGATTCAGGTCTCCACTCCGCCATTTTATCTGAATGTGCTTCATTTCCCCCATCTGCCCTGAGGTTTGGTTAGGTCACCAGGCCATCAGTCTCTCATCCCCATCCACCCTAGACACGTGACCTGAAACATACCCCACACTTTCAAGCCCTGCCTCTGCAAGATTTATTCATTGAGGTATCACTAATAATGTGGAGTTCTTAGAGATCTACTTCATATCTTGTCTTTTACCGAGAGGTTAGTCCAGTTTATGGGAATGCTATTTGTAGAATTTGAGTACTTCATGTTACTTGATCTAGTCATTTCCATATCCTATCCTGGCCACCAGCAGCCTGCTCAGGGTCCAAAGGGGGAGCAGAAACCAGAGGAAGGCAAGCCCAGAGGCCCTTGGGCTCCCCTCTCCCCTTTACAGGCTCATAACCAATGTGTGCACAAAGGGTTAAAAAAAAGTTTGAAACACAGATCTCATCTCACCTTTGATTTGGGAAGGGGAAGACAATAATATTTGCTCAAGCTTACACCACCCAGATCTCCTGACCCACAGTCTCAGTGTAATATCTCCAATGCCCTGTTGCCTGCCTTGATTTCACCTATTGTTGTTGGGAAATTTTGAAGAACTTTCTGGACTTATGCAGCTCCAATAGAAATAGAGACTCTTTTACAACTGGAACCTGTTGGCATGAGTGAACTGAACTGGTCACTCACTTTAATTTTATATTTGCAAGTGTGATCTTGCACCAGTTGGCAGCTGGGTCAGGAAGGAGGCTTACCTTTGTCTCTTCCATAACCCAGAGGTAAACTGCCTCACAGGGTTAGCATTTCCCTTGCTAAGCCAAGGAAAATGGAATTGTTAAGCATTCTGGAGTCTTTCTCCCCTGGTCTTTCAGCTTATTATCCACCCATAGACGCAGGACATTACCAGAAGATGAAATTTGACTCTGGAGCACAGCATATATCTAGAATGTATGTTTTAAAGCATAAACTAACTTTATTCTGACCTCACCCCCAGATTACTAAAAGAGCATCCAATGACCAAAAAATATTTCAGCCGCTGAGTCTGATTCGCCTTCAGGGCCCAGACCATTTCACCCTGTTTTCTCAACTCAAAGCGGCATTTCTCTTGCTTATAAAATTTGCATATTTTCTCAGTGCCTGTTTCTGACTCACAATAAACAATGCCCAGACCTCCTGCCAAAAAAATGTCCAAATGTGAAATAGTTGCTATAATAGCCGTTTTTGTGATGGCAACTTTGAGCTGTGTGCTTTTAAATTATAATTACTTTTTTTTCTTTACAAGGGATGTGTATCTGTCTTGATTGCTGTAATTCTGATTCTATACCAGCAAACACTTATAAAAGAGTCATGTCATCACTGAGCTTCATAAAATCAGCGCCCTTCAAAAGGCTTCCTTTGGAAACTGTTTATATGTTTGTGTTTAATTTGTGGCAGGGAACCCTAACGAGAAGCCATTAATCATTGAGTGGATATAACAATTTGCGTCTTTAACTAAATAGACCAAAGTGGATATGGCAAGCCCATTATTAGCATGACTTGATTTAGAATCACTGAATGTTAATAGGGATAGGGAATTGAGAAAAAATAATGTAGTCTAACTTCATTTTACAGATGACATTCAGAATTGGTGTGGGGGGACATCTGGTTTAGTAATTTTAAAATGCTATAGGTGACCCAAGTACTAAACCTGAAACTCAGGTAAGAGTTGATGTTGTAGTCTTGAGGCAGAATTTCAGTTCTATACCATAACCAAGTAGTTATGGCCCAAGCAGACTTGACTTCCTCATTCATCCTTGTTTTCAAACCATGAGGAGGTGCCTCAGAGGCCTACTGAGAGAAAGAAGGGGTCCACTGAGGTAGGCTCCACCTGAAGTTCAGAGCAGCTCCACTTGAATCTATTTTATATCAGAAGGATTTTTAAAGGAATTCATTGACTTTTTTTCTTTCCTAAGTTTGGTTTTATCAATGTCCTTTTCCCCCAGTCTTAGAACTGGAGATGGACTGATAAAATCACTTGTGTTTGTGGCTGTGTTACTTCCATTTATTCATGCAGCAACTCTACCGAATAGCTTCTGTACTGGTTATGAGTATGCAGTAGTTAGTTCTCAACACAGGTCTTGCTCAAAGAGCTCACAGGCTGGGGTGGGGGTGGGGAGGTGGGGAGGGAGGGGAGAATTGAAGCACAGAATGGAGATCATTCTGGAAATGTAAGCCCAGCAGCTTTGGAGCACATAAGAGAGACAGCCAGTCAATCTTATCAGGGACTTGTGGAGGGAAAGAGGTTTAGGGTTGGTGTCCCAGAAGAAATAGCAGATGGTAGACTTTCCTTTGTGTAGAAGAAGTTATGGGTTTACAGAATAATCATTCATAAAATACAGGATTTCCATACACCAACACCTTGCATTGGTGTGGAATATTTGTTATAATTGATGATAGCACATTTTTATAATTGTACTATTAAAGTCCATGGTTTGATTTGGGATTCCCTGTTTATGTAGTTTAGTTCCATGGATTTTTTTTTTTTTTTTTTTTATTTTTTTTTC
>JAQZBX010011044.1:0-25454 GCA_029593785.1 Cabassous unicinctus | reverse complement strand
TTTTAATTCTGTTACCATATATATAACCTAACATTTCCCCCCCCTTTTTTAATTCTTTTTGTTTCTTTATCCCTTTTTAATCATATTCAGATATTTATTTCAGTCTGCTGATTGCATTCACAATGTTGTGCTACCATCACCACCATCCATTACCTAAACATTTCCATCATCGCAAATAGGAACCCTGCATATTTTAAGCCTTAACTTCTCATTCCCTATCCCAACCCTGTACACCTGATAACTTATATTCTAGATTCTGACTCTCTAGAGTTTGCTTATTTTAATCTTACTGATTTGAAACAGTTAGTCTTTCCTTTTAACATTCTTTTACTTTCTTTTCTGTCTGTCTTTAATAAAGGCTACCAAGAACTTCTTTTGAAAAATATGGAAAATCACGAAGTTCTAAGAAATGTTAAGAACTGTAAATCATTCACTGACTGTGTAATCCTGGGCAAGTTATTTAATCTCTACAAAACTCCATTTCAGCATCTGGATATACAGGACCAGTAATAATATAACGTGCCTCAAAGTGTTATCACAAAGATTAAGTTAGATAATGTGTATAAAAGTGCTTATAAAACTATAAAGTCCTATACAAAACATTGGCTATTTATTATGGCTGAACTTCTGCTAAAAGCATTAATTCCAATTAACCTGCATGATCTTTCCCAACTAAACTGAGACTCTGGTCCTAATGAGGTTTGGCTCATGTTGGGCAACTGGGAAAATGCTATTTCACAATATAGGTGATAATTTATAACAATAACACCCACAAAATCTCCATTTAAAAAAACAGACTTTCTTTAGATTTAGTATGGAACAAATGTGTTAAAAAAATTTTTTAGCCATCATTACCTCCAACTCTTAGCTAATTTGTGATAAAAATGCCTGGTATAACTTCTCACTATTGGAGATCTCTTAGGGGAGTTCTTCTTTCTCACCTTCCCTTTTATGTTATGGTTTCCCAGCCCTCTGCCCTTGCCCAGACCTCTTCTTAAACCCTACCAGAGGTCAAAACATTAGAATGTGCTATGGAACATTCTGGTAACATGGAGGGTACATACTTCATCCAAACGAAGCAGCCCCTACTCAATGCCAGCCTATGCCTTGAAGGGCCTCCATTTTGTGAGATCATCCCATATTTTTCAATTTGTTTAAAAAATGTGAATGTGAATGATGCTAGTGTGTAAATGCTCTTCCCCCTAGGCTTTCTGACTCAAATTTTACTTATATAAAGGCTTTGTATCTACCTAAAATTAAAATGACTCCTGTGCTTAAATGCTATGGCTCCCCATTGCCTAAGAGTAGAGTTCAAGTTCTTTAATTTGATTTTAGGTCATCCTAGTCTACTTCTCCAGCATTAAACCCCTACCCAATCCCTGCCATGCTGCACGATGCCCACTGCATGCAGGCTCCATGCCAGACCAGGTATACGTGGTGGTAAGCCAAGCACAGATCCTTCCTTCAAGGAGCTCTGTCTCATGGGGAAACTAACGGGCAAATAGATCTTAGCACATAGAGTTCCCATAACTCTGTGGCACCTTCTCATTACCCACTGTGAATAATAAACACAGATGTATGTTTGTGAGCTCTTTGAGGAAAGGAAGAGGTATTTGGAGCACAGTAGTCGCTCATTTGAATGAATGAATGAATATTAGAAAGCTTAGTTAACCTCTGTACAGCTGGATTTTTCAGACTTCATATGGGACTAAAACACCAGTCTATTAAAAACCAACTAATCAGAATTCACCACAGGTTTTTTGTTTTGTTTTTTCCATTCAAACTTAAGAAAGAAAAAATTTCAAACAAAATGTAAGACCTACTGCCACTAGCACTAATTCTACCACAATCTCTAGTACTTCCACTCTTCCACCCTGGGATCAAATCAAGTCCCATTCATTGTCTTAACACTGTACAATTTCTGCAATTGTGTGAGAAGAATTGACACTTCTTGTGATGATCTTACAATGCAAACTATTTGAACAGGAGTGATAAAATCTGTAATGAAATTAAAAATAAAAGTGGAAAATATTCAATAAAGGTTAAAGGTTTTTAATTAAGCCTTTTCCTCAAAATATCCAATTAATCCTAATTCCTTAACTTGAAAGCTGAAATTAAATGGTTCTGTACTGTGTCAAGATTAGCAGTTATGCTCCGTCATACCTCAAACTAATTAATGGGGATGTTCCATTTAAGGGTGGGTTGGTATAGTTGTTTCTTGTATTAGTGGCAATTTTTCCCAAAGAAAAACTTTATCTATAGCATAGATAATAATAAAATGTTCAAAGAAAAGTCTTTCAGATGGAGCAGCATTTGTCACATGTATTCTTTTTTTCCCCTCTCTGGAATATTAAAATTAATATGAGTCTCTGACTCGGTATCCCCTACTGCCAAGTAGCTTTAAATGAAATATAATATACAGATACTTGTTCATAATTTCTAGACCTTTCATTTATTTAATGTTTCTAAGAAGGAAGAAAAATTTTAAAGCTCAAAGGGCTTACTTATAAAGTAGGAGGAAAGGGTAGATATATGTATTGAGTAAATCCAGGTTGCCCCCAGAGTATTATTGCTATAACATTCCAAAAGATAAAGTGGTACTTAAAAGACGTAATTCCCAATATCTCTCCCTGACTAAAACCTTGTAATTCAGATGAACTCTGAACTGAGACTCTTTGCATCTCATTTTCTCATCAGGTTTTATTACAGCCAACAAAACTTTCAGTAGTGAATTACTTCCCTTCTCACAGGTACACCAGACTCCCATAAAGTCTGCACAAACTAAAATAATGTAATGGCTTTTAACCAAGCTTTACAGATTAAAAGAAAAAAAAGAAAAGAAAAGGCATCAGAGCTCTCTTATCTAGCCAAAGTCTGACTTTCCAGCTCTTTTTCTTGCCAGTGAGAAAAAAAAGAATAAAAAACAGAAATGCCACCCAGCTTGAAACTCCATTTAAAGTCATCAGATTTCTCTTTAAAGTCCCTTGAAATACAAGTCCACAAGAAACCCATGGCTCAGATGGGAGTTGGTATAGTAAATAAATACTTTAAATTGTAATCATGATGTTAAGAAATGATCTGCTCCATACACCCAGGCCAGGGAAGCCAACATAAAAATAGTTTTTGTCTAAATACAGAAGGTTGAGAAGCATTTTGTTTCATACTCTTATATTAAAACATCCATTCATAAGAGTTTATTTAAAGTGTCAGGCATAAGACAGGTTCTTGCCCTCAAGGAACTTACAATTTAGTTGAGAAGCCAAAACTTAGATGATTTTTAAAAGTAAGCAGTACAAAACAGAGTATTGTTAAGTGTTACACAATGTGGATCAGATGCAAAGTGACATAGGAGATCAGAGGAAGGGAAAGGTCCCTGAGCTACAGCTGCCAACAGTATGTATTTTCAATACACGCTTAATATGGTGCCAAATTAGAAAGTTGTCATTACTGCTGCTGATTTATCATTTTAAAGCATTTACACTGCTCACCATGGCTTTCCAGCCAACAGCTGTTCAAAAGGACATAGATTGACACTAGCAGGTAACATTTCTTTATAATGTCCCTGGATTTGCTAATGAGGGAAAAAAGTCATACTTCCTTGTTGGATAGCAGACAGATTATCTATGGCAGATTTTATAGAGAGCATGAGATTTAATGAACCAGAATGCAGGACTCTGGCTGTGGTTTTTGGTATGAGTGTTTGTTTCTATTTAACTCTTTCCTGATTTGCTAAACAAGTTCTAAGTTTAGGCGGTGAGACAGGCTCAAAAATTAATTTTTAATTTTTTAAAATCTATTTTCCTTTTAAGAAAAGTAGGCTAGATGTGCAAGTTATATCATCAAGGTAATGAGAATCTTCCAACCCCTAAAAATGACAGGCAGGGGGTAGGGGACAATCTAGCATCCTTTAAAACTGAGGCATCTGAACAGCGACTTATCTTTCGCAACCGTATGCATTTCATTCTTGGTCCTAAAGTGCTTTTTTTTACTTCCTAGTTTAGCAAATATCCTGATCTCGTTGCATTTCTTACCATTTCAATCTTTGCAATGCCGGCGATTTGTGCTAAATTAGATTAGTTATGATGAAGTTTAAACTGCTAAAATAGAGTCACGTCTCATCTTGTGTTTTGAGAAACGTTGGGCAAAGTTTAGAGAATTGTAGTACTTTTTCCTCCATACTGGATTGCATTTCGGGCCTTTCCAAGAAATGCCAATTCTAAAAAGAGACACTTCCACAACAGTTGTACAACCAGGCAAAAGAGCACGCTCTCGTGTTTCTTTAAGAGGAAGAAACCTGCGACAATGGGAAATAATTAAACTTAGCCTTAGAAAAGTATTTGAAACGTTCTAATCAAGGCTTTCAGCTTTCTGAGGGTGTGTGCGCCGGATTCTCCAATTCTCCCTGATCTTGATCTTGCATTTCTAATGAGTGAACTGACAAAGCTTGCAAGTGCCCTAAGAAGCAAAACAAAACTAGCAAGCTTTCTGTTGTGCCAAGATTAATCAATATTCCAGAAACCTCGTGTTCCCCTCCTCCTTTCTTGTGGTGTTTTCATTTTTCCCCACTCCCCATTTCCCGGGCTCAGACTCCTCCCCTTTTCTTAAGTTGCAGTGATAGTAACTTGCGGTCTCAGAGCGCACGCATAGTGCCAAAGGCTAGGCGGTCTGGCTCGCTGCGTTTTGTTACTTCTTTGTACCTGCTTGGGGAATTCACTCTCATTTGCCTGGGGTATCTTCCACCCGTTACAGAATCAGAAAAGGTAAGTCTAACGTCCCATATTTCTGCTGGGTTCCATTTCTTATTCCATGTCTTTGCCAATGTATGTTGCTTCCCAAGCAGAAGAGTAGCGAGAGTAAAAGCTAGCCATTTTGGTAGATGAAGTTCATGTTAGTCATTTAATGTGGCGAGCGTGCAGTGTCTCTTTATGCTGTCCTCTCTTAATTTGGAGTTGAGTAATTCAGAGTGGACTGGGGGCAGATTGTGGTAGAGATTCAGAAGAGAATCAAGGCTGAGCAGAGCTGTTTTAAAGTAAAGGGAATCAGAGATTTGTAAAAATCTGGTCGCTCCCTTCTCCCCTTCACTTCTCTCCCTAAGCTTTTAATCCGCTGTGAAATCTTAAACAAGTTGTAGGTCGTATTGTCACTGACCCTAACCTATAATTTTTATTTAAAAGTCAAAAACCATTAAGACAAGTCTTTTTCTTCTTTTTTTCCACACTTGGATTTGTCAAAAGCTTCCGAGGAGTCCCTGGGTTTCCCGTTACCTCCCCCACAGACGCACACGCTGGCTGCCTGCGTTGCCAGCAGTCGCGTCTCACTTTTACTCGCCTTGATCAGGCTAAAGACTATGGATTAGAAATCTTCTAAAGAAGCAGGAGGAATCCCTTAGTTTTTTCAGAATAGCTGGCTTCCACTAAGGAAAGGGACTTACATGAATAGACTTGAATAATCAAAGAGCGCTTTAAAGAAAAACTGCACACTGTACTCTTTGGAATAAAAATTGGATTCATCTGCTCTAGAATTCCTAAGTTTTACAATACTCAGAAGTCAGTGAGAGTTGCCTCAGAAGACTCCAGTATGTTGGTCACAGAGACAAATACTACTTTTAATTTGCACTTGTAATCAAAATGAAAATGAATCATAATTTCTGATAATTTACAGATGTGCCCAGAGAGAGCACTTTGCTTATTTCAAGGGAAAATAATGTTACCCCGTAAGGTAGTCAAAAAGTATTTCCCACGTCTTGTGGGCACTTGTGGGTTTTTTGTTTTGTTTGCTTTTTTTTTTTTTTTGACATATTTAGTATATGTGCTGTCAAAGCAAGCACAATTTTGACAATATTTACTAATTAATATTCTGTTGTTTTCTTAATAAAGAAACTAGTTGCTCTACTATATATATAATAGAAAGGACCTAACTACCAAATATCAATTTCTCAATACATTTTACTGACCTGGTTATGCCTTCACCATGTACACAGCATAAGTTATCAAACAATTTTTGAACACTTCCTGTGCATTTAATTCATTTGGACATTTATGGAGTCCGTACATTGTGCAAGGCACTTGACTTAGTTCTTGGGCGTAGGAATGGGGGTAGAGGGTTCTGAGTCACACTCAGGTCTGAGGAAGCCTTTTAAGCCTCTTTGGATAGGGAAGGACAAATTTGAAACAAACAAATAAACACGAGTTCCTGCTCAGATATTCTGAATTTATGCACATTTCTCACACGTGGTCCAGTAATATATGCTCATTCTAGCCTTGAAACCTGACATTGCCACACTCCTTTGCTTGATTCCTGCTGGAATTACACAGTTTACCAAATGACTTGAATTGGTGTGGAGCAGCACTGATTTCTCATCCCTGGAGGCTGTAACTTTTGTCTCTTTCTCTTCCATTCTAGCTGTGTTCTCTAACACCAAAGAAGGAGGTTTGACTTTCTGGGAGTGATTCACACATTGAAGTACAAAGAAGAGATACTTCTAGAAAAATAAAATATGACTAAAAGCAATGGAGAAGAGCCCAAGATGGGGGGCAGGATGGAGAGGTTCCAGCAAGGAGTCCGTAAACGCACGCTCTTGGCCAAGAAGAAAGTGCAGAACATCACAAAAGAGGATGTTAAAAGTTACCTGATTCGGAATGCTTTTGTCCTCCTCACTGTCACTGCTGTCATTGTGGGTAAGTCATTTGATGAGAGAGAGAGAGAGAGAGAGAGAGAAGGAAAGGGAAGGGAAGGAAAAGAAAGGGAAAGAAAGCTGTATCATGTTCCTCTGGGGCATCTGCTGCCTGGGAACATTATCAGATGACTGATTGTGGGAATTCAGAATGATAGCCCAGGCTTTCCTGAACGTGAAGATTTTTTTTCCCCATAGTGACAGTTTTTTGGCACATTTGCAGCAATATATGGCAAACATGTGGGAATCTGAAAGAAGCCTCATTAGACATTATGCAAATTGAATGATTGTGTGGGGAAGGGAAATAGACCAAATGTTTTCCCATCTCATTTAAGGATAAAAGAATGATAATTTAATCATTAGGCATGAGCAGTCAAAAAACAACAAGCTAACATGCTAGATTCACCAAAACTTAATTATTTTACAATGTCACTTTTACTTAGAACTAATTTATACAATCAGCACATCCAAAATGAGACAGAGGTCCCTAATATTAGTTATATTCTAACTGGTACTGATGTGAAGCCAAATATCAATGCTTAGTCATAGAGGCTGAATCTATGAGTGCACTCTCACCCGTCCACTGGGAAAGGTGAAGTAGGAAAAATGTTCTCTTTCATTCATTACCTCCCAGAGCCTGCCATAAACAGCCGTAGCCTTTTTTTAGAAACATTTCTGTCTTTTACTAATAGCATTTTGGCAGCAATCTGTACTAATAAAACACTATTGTTTGTTTGGTTTATTGGCACCTGAAGTTATAAGTTAGTACTTATGGGTAGCATTGATCCTACTTTAAAAGATGGCTGAAGAAAAAATAAAACTGCCTACTTGGAATTTGTGACCAAACCAATATATAGAAATCCTTGGTTGATGAACATATAAACCAATGCTGTGCTGTAAAAAATGCTTTCATTTAAATTTCTACCAGTTTGCCACAAAAAAAAGGTACTCTTACAGTTTTAATCTCTACCTTGGAGGTGGCCAAGATCTCCATCAGCTATAAAGAGGTAATGATTTAATGAAAAACTAAAAAAATTATGTAGCATGTAAATGTAATTTTAACTTTGCCCCCAAAATAAGATTTTTAAATTGCAGACAAATAGAAATACAGCAAGATTTTACAAGACTTTAGATATGTCCCATTTCAACATCTTGGGCTCCTTTTAGTAATTGTTGATTAATGATCATTCTATCAATTTTAGAGATGTTCAAAATGAAAAATGTCCTAATTGAGCCAAAAAATAATGGTTTTCTTGAGTAGGTTCCCAGATTTGAATATATTCCTGGAAGAAGTATATCAGTACCATCCCATTGTTTTGGAATTCAATCTGATAATGCTCACCTCATTTCTTGCTTTGACTCATCATTGCCAATCCAAGCAATAACTACATAATATTAATAATAGGGAACATGTATATACTACTTACTATTCCAGCTACTTTGTAGGTGTTTAGCATATATGAGCTCACTCAATCCTCTAGCTTGTGAAGTGAGTGAGTGGATATGATTACTATAATTTTACAGATAAGGAAACAGCATGGAGAGATCAAGCAACTTGCCCAAAGTTACACAGCTAGTAAATTCAAGAACTGGAAGTCAAACCCAGGCTGGTTAAAATCTGAGGCCATTCTCTTAACTTCTCTGCCATCTTGCCCCTCTGCTCTGCTGATTAGTTGACATCTTATAATAGATTCCGGGAAGAGAAATGTGCTATGTCTTGGTGGAAGCCAATTAGCAAGCAGTACTAGATGCATTCACATATACTTATAATTTTACTATATGATTTACCTAACTATATTCAGCGTAAAACTTAAAATTTTCCAATAAGTGATAAAGCCACATCTCCCTCCTTTTTTTTTCTAATGAACACTCATTTATTTTACGACTACAGGTATATTAATAGAATTCAGTTATACTGGTCTATCTTTGAAAAAGATGCAGAAAAACCTATTCAAAATGGTAGCACCAGAAGAATTCAATTTCTAGAATAGAAATGTTTCACTTAAAGAATTGAGTAATGGGAAAGAATAAAACCTGAGCATTGAAGACAGACTGATGGAAAAGGAAGTTCCTACGTGATTAGTACAAAAAATAACATCTCTAATGTTAAAGAAGATAATGCCAAGATTTGAGAGTACTTTCTCTGGGAATTCTGGAATCTTTTCCTAGCCCAGTCAGGCCTTTCTTAAAATTTGTGAGAACTGCAATAAGAGTTGGCTGAACTGGGGTAGACGAGTTGGCTAGATGCCCTCATGGTTGGCTTTACTGATGGAAACTAAGGAGGTAGAAACAAGAAGAAGTCACTAACAAAGAAACAACTAAAAAGAGCTCATTGACAGTCAGGGAAACCACTGAATCTACACCAAAGATTCGGGATAGCAAATAGACAATTTAGTAGCAAACAGATTTAGGAGGGAAGGAAGAGCCCTTCAGTTATCTTTTGGTGAATCTTCCATTGAGGATCCAGTGGAAACAAGGGTTCCATTTAGCTTATCACTGTGTACCATGTCTACACCAGCCCTAAAAGAAATAAATTATAGGGAAAGAACATTCCTGGACACCAACTCTTTAATTTATTTCCTGAAGCACTGGAATGAAACAGGAAAGATGCTAGCAAAGAAGGAAGAAAATAGTTACTTCTCCCAAAGACGAAATGAGATGAACAATAGCTATTATTTCGTTTTTAAATGTTAACTTTTGATTGGTCTTAGTAAAAGGGTAGGAAAACCTACGTATTGGGTGAATTTTTTTGTTCAATCTGTCTTGCTTTGCCTTTTGAAAATAAAATGAATATGCATTTAATATATGGAAGTGGAAAATAGAAAAATATTATGGATGAGGAGTAGAGACGTGTGAATCCATAGCTTCAGAATAAAGCAAAGAATTGTAAAAATTTCCATAACAATTCCTCCACAAGCACAAGGATAGAACTGCTTGTGGAATTTGATGTCATTTCTAAGCAATGTCAGAGTCTGAATGTGCCAGGTTATGGTAGAAGTCCACGTAAGAGGAGCGAGTTAACACCCAGCGAGTAGGCAGTGTCCCAAGAACTGAGTCCCTCTAAAAGGGTTCATTATGAAAGCATTAGGTAAAGTGTCTTCCAGGGCTGTTGCAGACATATGTCTGACAAAAACCGCACTGAGAAAAGTGGTTACTTTCTTCCTCCAGGAAGTACTTTCTCGTTTCAAACTGTAGTAAGTTGTGTGAGGGTGACATCAGACATGTTGCTGAAAGAAAGCGAATGTCCTTTGTCATGTTCAAGTGCAGAATGTCGATTCTTTACATGTCCAGGGAGCAAATCACCCAATAAAAATGGAATCTCAGGCCATACGATTATGAAGAAATAGCTCTTAAGATCAACTGCAAGAGCTGAAAATCTGTAAATAGAATTGTGTAGAATCAGATGGTGGTTTTGCCTGGAGGAGCTCACAAATACAGTAACTAGCATCTTTCTCTGCTGTTGATCTTGCAGAAAAGAATAAAATAGTTTACATTTGATTTGTCCTTTATATAGGTTTTTAGAGTAAATTGTGACTTCTCAGGAAAGAAAACGTACTATTGACCACATTTTTTGTTTTGTTTTTTTTTTTGGAGGTACTGGGGATTGAACCCAGGACCCCATACATGGGAAGCAGATGCTCAACCCCTGAGCTACATCTGCTCCCCAATGAGAGTTGGTTTTTTGGCTTTTCGTTTGTTTGTTTGTTTTTAGGAAGTACCGGGAGTTGAACCCAGGACCTTGTACATGGGAAGCAGGTGCTCAAACACTTGAGCTACATCTGCTACCCAGACCAAATTTTTATAAAGTGTTTCTCCTGTTCCCTAATACTCTTTGACACTAAATTTAAATTGCACTAAAATTCATTGCAATTCTAGAATATTTCCAGGATATACAAGCAACCTGGTTACTGGCTATCTCATGGGAGAGGAGCTGACTGTCTGGGGAATGGGGTGAAAGGAATATTATTTTCTTCTAAATAATGTGTTGTGTAATTTGAATTTTTTTACTGCATTCATATAGTCTCTATTATATAATTTAATTATTTAGCCTTTTTAAAAAATTCGATGCTACTCACCAATTTAATACACATTGAATGTTGTATGCCTAGTCCTGTGCTGTGCAATCGGGAGTTCCTGCCTTCAGGTAGTTTAGTAGGAAGGATGGATGAAAAATAAGATGATGAAAGCATACAAAATGTTCAGAGATGGTAATAGAGAAGTTTATAAATAATGCAAAACATTTTTAAAATGTGATCACAGTATGTATTCTGTTCTGTATAGTGTGGCATCTTTTTGTGTTGACACTTTAGAAGTACCACGTTCTTTTTAATTAGCTGCATTGGGAGCCCGATATGTGCTATTATGGGTGAAAAAAAGTGTGGCTTTTAATGAAGGACAGACCAGTATTCATATGTCAGCTGTACTGTTTAATAGCTGTGTGAGACCGAAGAAGCTCTGAGCTTCAGTTTCCTCATCTAGCGTCATGTCTATAATGTATTCCGCTACTTGTAATAGGTAACACTTACAAGGCAAGGCACGTACTCAGTGCCAAGCACTGTTCTAAGTGCTGTAAGTATATTAACTTCATGTAATCCTCACAACAACCCAAAAAGGGAGGTATTTTTATTATCCCTATTTTAAAGATGAGGAAACTAGAGCCCAGATCACTTACCACACAGCATATGGAGTGGGAGTCAAATCCACCATTCTGGCTCAAAGTTCATACTTGTTCTTGGGGCTCATCCCTGCCCTCAGGGAATGTCCATTCTAGTCTTATTACAACAATTACCTAAAGGTCTGCACTGAAGCATCAACAGCGGGCATGGAAAGGAGAGCTTGAATTGAGCTATCATTAGAAGGGTCAATTGTAAGACCTGGCGATTGATTGATTTGAATGCAACTTGAGAGAGAGGGTGGACTGCAGGCTGATGCCTCAATTTCTAGCTGAGGTTGGCTGAGTGGCTGATGGTGCCACCAGTGAAGGTAGAATACAGGAGCATGATTGCAGGGGAGATAGTGGGTTCAGTTTGGGACAGGTTGCATTTGAGATGCAGGATGCCACTGTGGAGGAGAAACAGTGGAAGGGGCCTTGCCGTAAATGGACATTTGGAAGGCATCTCCGTGATCTCCAGATAAAATGATGACAGGTAACGTTTAATTTGTCTTTGAATGTAAAATGAATAATGATCAATGAATCAGGTTATCTTACTGCATCAGTACTCCCTAAGTGAGTCTACTTGGAATAGTATAAACTCCAGAGCCCTTTGCTCATGCCAGAAAGCAGTGATATTTCAGAAAGACCACAGTGATATTCTGTGCCTTGAACACATACGCAATATCTGTGTCAATTGAGCCAGATAGGTTGGTTAATCAATGTGGCAATGGGACCAAACTGGCCAGTTGCTTGAGTTGGTGGAATAGGCATACTATGGCAGCCCCTTACTGATATCATCTCCGATTGCAGAACCCCCTGACAGGGGCATCTCTGTGGAAATCAAATAACAAGAATTCAAAAAATGGTGGATGGATTTCCAAGTTCAGATCTATGGTTTCTTTAACACTCCCTGGAAATGAGAAAGAAGAGAGGGAACTTCAGGAAGCTGGGGAGCAGTGGTGCCCAAGGAAGGACACACCCTGTGGTCACTCAGCAGAGGCTCCTTCTGGGTGGCAAAAGACTGGGAGAAGCGCCTCAGGGGTAGGGTATAAGGACTAGAATCTGCTTCATCTTCCCCATGGAGCAAAAATACAGAACAATTATCAGGGCCAGAGATGGCAAATACCTGACATGAGCCCATGGTCCTCCCTCCCACTTTCTCAATGACCCTTCTGGGAGCTGTCTCCTTTCATGGGCGTATAGTGTAAAGGATCAGAGCTATGGGTTCTGAAGTCAGACAACCCGGGTTTATGCCCCAGTTCTGAACTGAGCCTCCATTTCTCCCTGTGCTAAATGGAATAATGAGAAAACCTCTCTTGCTAGATTTATATTCCATTTCTGCCATTTACTAGCCGTGTAACTTTAATAATTTTCTTAATCTCAGATGAAGTGTTCATGGAGATTGCAAAACTTTTCCTTTGCTTACATCTCTGGTATGGCATTGACCCATATCAAGTAATGCACATTAACTGAGTGACACTGATCTGCCAGAGAACTGCAAAACCCAGGGTTGTAGGGGAAAAGAGGCTGATCACCTGATTTAGGCCTAAAAGTGGTTTCTATTTTCTTGACTAGAGATGAGAGCCAGAGAGTTGTAAGAAGAGACTTAATAGTTGTAAAGGGCTTTGAGAGGCAGAGATGAAAGCCTCAGAGTAAGTGATACCTTCATTATCTGTCTGTTACCTACCTGGGCTCCTGAGACAAACCAGAAAGTAATCTCCAGGCAGCCATTACCACATTACAGACTACTCAACAGAAGGGCCGCCTGACCGTAGATGCCCCTCTCAGGCAAATAAGAAGTTGCTGAGAAATGTTTTTAATAAGTGTTTTTATATATTCAAGTGTACTTTTTCACTTGGGGCCAATCTGAAGATTCTCCACCTCCATTTTCTCAAGCATTTAGGTGTCTTCTGTTCATTAACTGCCACCCCATCCTAGTGAGGGCAGGCAAGTGGGGGACGGGTTCTAGAAATGTGAAAGAAGTGGGTGGTTTCCAACAGAGTTGGTAAAGATTATTTTCAAGTAGGGGATAGAAAGCCTAATGTTGTCCTAAGATTATCTCTGAATTTTATTTTGCTCTGTTTTCTTCCTGTTAATTCAAATCACTGAGAAAACTGAATAGGCAATTTCAAATTTGCTTCTCTTTCAAGTAGGTAATCAAATAAGTGGGTGTGTTCAAAACAGTTCCTTGGAATAATAATACCTTCCATTTTTGTGGTGTTACAGTTGACAAAGCACTTTCCCACTATATTTGATAGCAGTGTAATTCCATGGCTGGTCTATTAATTTTACTCTTCTGATTAGTATCTGCAAATGTCTAAGGAATGCACCTAAGAACTCTTTGGGAGTCCATGCATTTTGAGTTATAGACCTAGCTCTGCCATAAACTAACTGTTTGTTCTTTAAGACAAATCCGCGGACGTCATATTTCTTTATCAGCAAAGGAAGTTTAGACTCTGCCTCCAACTCCAACATTCAGTAATTTTAGGTCTAGTTTGCCTTCCTCCAAAGCATCAGAATATGTGGAGTAAGGTAGACAGGTGTTTCCTCAACTTCTCCCATCTATGACACTGTAAAATTGTAGGAAGTTTTCCCCTATATTGATGATCTCCCAAACCATTCTAGCCAGTCTAACAACCAGCCATCTTCTCTCCTCTTAACTTCTTGAAGGCTGTCAAGTTGCAGGCTCTGGGTCTGATGATCAGTGTTTCTTAACCAGTGTTTGAGGACAGAGTAGAGTACACCTGTGGAAGCCACTTCTGCCCTTCAGTCTTCTCTCCGTCTCTCAAGAATCAGAAGAAAAAAAGTGTGGCCCTTTGTTTTTATTATAGAGTAAACAAGGGTATAAAGAGCCTGTGCTGTTTGGAGGAGGCAACCAGAGTTGAAGCACCACCTTTTCCAAGTGGTATATACCAGGTGTTAGAGTATTTGGTATTTATAGAACACTGGGATGCTATCATTCATCAAGTATTTGGTCTAGCAGCCAAGTGAGCTGTATCATTGTCACTCTGCATTTATCAGATGAGGAAATGCACAGCATTTCAGGGCATGTGCCCACAAAGTTCAGCCATTATACTCCCCAAGTATGAAAATGAGTTTTATGTCAAGCTTCAGTGCAATCAAAAGTGCACAGAGAGAATTAGAACGGATGGACATCACTATTGCAGGGTGATAGGAATGTGGAGAAGCATGGGAAAAATACAATTAAGGTAACCTATGGACTATAGTTAACAGTAATACTGTAATATTCTTGCATCAATGCCAAAGATGTGCTGTATTAAAAAGAGGAGGGTATGAAAACATATGCCAAAGGTACACTATGGTCCATAGTTAGTGGCAATAGTCTGATATTATAATCTGTAGCAAATGTTCCACAACAGTGTGCTATGTTGGTGAAGGGGAATTGTATGGAAATTCCACACATACGTTCATAATTTCTGTAATAAAAATATGTTTTTTTCAAAAACTGCACAGAGCTTATTCCCTAGGCCAAAAATACATCATTATTCCATCGAGAGGTGTGTTCAAGTGGGCTTAAAACCAAGAAAAGAAAGCTAAAACCCCAAAACTAGATAAAGGAAGATATACCCCAGGTGAATTTTCAAGATAAGAGGGGAAAAGGCACTCCTTTTTTTCAATGTTTCATATCAAATTTTGAAGGTAAATTTAGGAGTAGTAAGTTGAAAGGCACAAGACTTGAGTTCCTGTCTCCAGGGACGGCACTCATTCTTCTTGTCCCCAAAGAGACTTCTCCAGTTCTCCAACAATGATTCTAGGCCATAACATGCTGCAGGCAGCCAGCGGTTAGAGACTTTGTGCTCAGAACCTTGTAAGACTCGGCTCATTTATCCCTAATGAGAGTAGGGATGGACAATTACTGCCCTTCTTATCCTGAAAAGATGGTTCCTGATTTTAGACACATTGTGTTGCTTGAAATTTCATCTTTAAAGCAAGTAAGGTAAAACCCCAGTAAACATGTACTTCAGTGAGCACATGCTGGTTGATGAATTAGCTAAATTATGAGTCTATTAAGAGATTGCATAGGACCAATGTGATCATCTTATTTATTTATTTACTTTTTTCTTCTTAGATTTGCTTTATTTAAGGCAAATGAAGTAATCATTAAGGCAAGTCTGAGATTCATCAAACTTCTTGAGTCTTTGTAAGTTCTAGCCATATTGTGCTTTGCACAATATAATGGATGATAAAACAGCATGTTACCTTTGTTGAGTTAGGTTTGCAATGTGGATTTTCAGCTTTGTTATACTTGTAATTCCAAGGGCTGGTTGGTTGAGGCCACACATGGGCTTGTAATGACTGAGGTCAAGGGTTTTTCAGATTCACTTCCTAGTCTCCAGAAAAAGAGAGAGCTCTTTGGTCTGAAAGTGATCAAACCAGAGCTTCAAAAGCATGAATTTAATTCAGATAAGATACCCCAAGCTTTTATTTGTGTAATAATTCAACTGTTTGAAGCACTTTTAGCATCTGTCACATAACAATCTTCACAGCAAACTGTAAAAGAGATGGAACAGGATTTGAGTTTTAATCCTTCCCTCATCCCGTTACCAATTTAATAGAAGTTTAGAAGCAGAAATACCATGTGACTTTCCAGGGGTACTTAGAAATAAGAAATAATGAAAATAAGCTACAGAAACCAGGAATCCTGACTCCAGCCCTGGCTCTTCTGGATACACTCCTAGGCATTGCTACTTGTCCATAAATCCTTAGAATGCTGGTGCCAATAACCTGGGGATCTGAACACAAAAGGGCCTCTCCTAGACTCTAGGGCAGTAGTAAAATCAGGAAATAGGAGTATGCTTTACTGTTTGTACTGCACAGAAATATATAAAATAGCAGATTAGAGGCTCTGAGAGAGCAGGTGAGGGAGGGACTGGATGGCACACTCTAGCTGTACGTGAGCATGTGATTTGGCAAAAGGCCCAGGGAGAGAAACCAGCAAAAATGTTAAGTATATTTCATTTCCAGTTACAACTCACTCATAACATTTTTTATTTTTCCAGAAAGGATGACAAAAGTTTCTGATGATGTGGGTTACTCTTCCTAGAATGGAAGAGGATTTAATCAAGTTACAGAAGTTCTCTTCTATGCCTATGTTACTGAAAGTGTTTATCAGGATGAATGGTGGATATTGTCAAATGCAATTTTGCCATCTACTAGAATGAATATATGATTCTTAATTTTTAGTCTGTTAATGTGAATTACATCTTTTTTTTTTTTAGTTTTTTTTTAGTTTTTAATGTTAAACCAACCTTTCGTTCCTGGGCTAAAACCCAACTGGTCATAATATATTTTGATAAAATATTCAATTTTTAAAAAGTAGGATTATTTGTAAATCAAATTCTCATTTCACTTGGCCCTTGTTAGTGCAGTTTTAGGAAGAAAGCACTAGACCTTTCTGTACTTCAAAGTTCTGACACAGTTATCTCAGAGTCACTCACTGTGTGGACTTGAGTCTGTGCCTGCACCCTCTTTGCTCTGTTGGTAGCCCAGGGCTTGTTCATCCAGCTCTACTGGAGGAACCAGGCTGGAGCAGGTATTTCCCACCTCCAGCAACAGGAAATACCAAAGGACAAAAGAATGAGCCAAGCCAGGGCCCAAATCTCTGAGGGCTGTGGGAACAGGAGAGTGGGGGAGGGCCAAGAGGTTGCCTCAGACATTGAGTAGCTTCTTACCAGGAAATGCCTGGAAGTTTGGGTTGAAACAAAAGACCCTGGGACTGGACAAACCTCTTGGACAGTTAGTTCACCATTATGCCCTTGCCCTCTTTGTAAAAATAAGCAAATGGAACTAGCAAGAGACTGGCTTATAACTTCTCCAAATTGGGCCATGATCTGGTCAAGTACTTAAATGGGAACTTTTACTCCATCTATCAATTAATTATCAAGGATTTTGAATCTGTTAGAAAAAACAAGATGAATTCCTCTAAAGCAGCTGAGATTTATAATGCTTTTGGTCTACATAGTCCTTTAAAACTCAGAACATGTAGGTGAGAATATTAGAGCACAAAAGGATCTTAGATACTGCCTGTTCCAAAATCTATCCCCCCATTTTACAGATTGGAGGCCCAAGGAGATGACGTGTTGTGAAGATATGGGCTCTGGAGACAGGCTGATCTAAGTGTGAAGCCACATCACTTACTGGCCGTGTAACCTTGGGCATAATTTACTGGCATGATCAGGCCCAGAACCTTCATCCCTGACTCTGATTCCATGAAGGACATTTCTAGAGCATCCCATCTGCTCTCCTGCATACTCAAGACATCCTTGTGAGAGTATTATCCATCAGGGCCTCTCACTCTTACTTTGTGAATGTAGAAACTTGAGCATGTGAGAAATAGTAGTGCAGTTAAGATCCAGTTTCACAGATCGTGACAGGGAAATCATACAGTTGCATGGAGAGGGGATGCCCCTTTGGGGTTGGCTACTATGCTCACGGGATGCAATGGGGAATAAGATTTACTGTGGAGTAGAGTGCAAGGAGACGTCTCCATTCAGGAAGCACATTCAACACCAGCTGGGGTCCAGGCACTGATAAATACTGGTCATCTAAAAAAGAATAAGTCATTCTGCTCATTCATTCACTCAGCAGCACATTAAGCACCTACTCTGTGCCAGCACCTTTTTTAAGGGCTTGGTATACATCAGCAAACAAAACTGATAAAAACCACTGCCTCGTGGATCTTATATTTTAGCAGGGCAGACAACAATAAACAGCATACATAATAAGTTGGAAAATTAGATTGCATTTTAGAAGGTGGTAGCTCTTGAAACAAACAGGTAAGAAGGAAGAGAGTTCAGGGTAGGCCTCATTGAGAAGGTGACATTTTAACTAAGTCTTGAAGGATATGAACCTTGTGAAGATCTGGGGAGAGTATTCTAGGCAGAGGACTACAAAGTAGGATTGCATCTGAGGTGATGGAGGAATGACAAGGAGGCAAATGCTGACACTGAGTGAGCAACGGGGAGCTGTGGCAGGGGTAGGGGAGCAGGCCAAAGGCAGACCATTGCACAGCCTTGGTTTCTACTCTGCGTGAGAAGGGGAGCCCGTAGAGGAGGAAGCAGAGAGAGAAGTGACATTCTGAGTTGTTTTAAAAGAGTCCTGGGTATTATATGGAGGATAGACTGTCCAGGAGTGAGACTGGAAGCAGGGAAACCTGTTAGAAGACTATTCCAGTAGTGCATGTGAGGAAAGAGCCATTTAAATCTTGGAACCTTTTTCATATATAATTGTTTTCTTTTTCAATTGCAGCATAAAGAGGTAAAGGACTTAAACAGGGTCATATGGAGAACTGAAGACAGGACTAGGACTAGAACCTGACATCATTCATTCACCAAGCATCTGTTGGGCATTTTCTTTGTAAATGTGTCTAGGCCACACTAAAAGCCACTTGGTGAGGAGCCCCAGGGACCTTTGCATGTTGGATAGACACCTTACCATGATATGATATGATGCTCACTTGAGTGTGGGTGGGGCCGTGGCTTGCTTCTAGCCAATAACAAATGGCAAAGGTTGTGGTGTCACTCCCATGTGATTGTTTAACATTATACTTCAGATTGTTGTAAACTTAAAACAAAGTAGTGCTAATTTTTCACTACATAAATGAAAAGATCCTAACTGGGAAATGAACATTTTGTTACATAGCACCACATGTGTGCTAGCAACACAAATGTTTGACACTTTCATTTTCCTCAAGCCATTTTGCATCCCTGAAGTGGACAACATAGTCCCCTTTCTGGCTAAAAATCTGCAGTTCTAGCTTTTCCTGAGGGCTTGATTGTTCTCTGGTTGATTTGCAATGTAAATGCTAGAAATGGTGGTTAGCTCATCTTGGGTGAGCTGAGCATTTGGTAGCTTTCTTAGAACCGACCTCAGAATGTGAGGTCTTTCTTTCCACATCGATGCTACTCTTACTTGTGAATTCCTTTTTGGCATCTGGACTTCTTTTGGGCACCACTTCTTTTTCTGAAGAGCTCTGCATTGTGAGTAATAATGCTAGCAGGCTTTGGGCTGTTCATCACAGAGATTGTATATAGGGTAGAGACTTTAGTAAAATTCACTATTTCAAATTCCATCACTTACCCTAAGTTAAAATGGGTAATTTGGTCCAAATTTTTTCAAATTGTGGCTCATTCTTTTATTTTTAAGTACTTTCTGGCTTCTTAATATTTCTAATAGTTTAATCAGGTTCACAGGGCATTGGCTAGTTTGCAGTACGGACCAAATTCTTGAACTAGGTCTTTGGCTTTTACCTTGCTGTGCATGTTTGCCCTTCAAAAGCAAGGCTTCAATGAATCCTTTCTGAGGATCCAGTGTGCACACTGTGTCTTAGTTTAGAAAGTGAGATGACATTTAATCTTCCAAAGAAGTGTTTGTTGTATAGAGTCCCCAAGGGGAACTGAACCCCTCAAGGACTCCCTTCTTGAGCTTTCTGCATCAGGAAAGAGAAAGCGCTCAAACAAAAATGGATCTTTGTTCATAGCATTCAATCAGCATGATTAATTTTGATCATCTTAAATATTCTAGTAAGGCAGTCCCTGGATTCTAGAGATCATGTTAAAATGCTAAAATCGCAGTAATATTAGACTGTTGATGGAGAGTGAGCACTCTGAGTATTTCTCAAAGCATCAAGGCATCGTCTAATGTCGCCAAGATACAAACTTGACATACTTCATTTCAGCTCTGCTGAAATCAGAGGTATTCCTGCTCTTCATTTTTATTCTTGCAGAGTAATCAATAATAAAGGATCTGTTCTTTTGCACTAAGGATCTGCTATCATAAAGCTTTTTATGAGCCCTGGGACCTCCAACAATGTGCTTCAAATCAGAGCCCACTAACAACTCAGCTCTGCAGGGGCAGCGGGCTGCTTTACGAAACAAAACAGGGCTCCTGAGACCTTGTCCTACTACCTCTAATTGGGCAGAAGGGCAGAGTGAAGGGGGCTCTGAAAAGGCTGTGGGAATGTGTTTCAGGGAAGGCTTTCTTCATTGCTGGGCTAGAATGTGCTCAGAAACCTGAACTGCTTACCAAAAAAAGCAGTCTTCGCATTCAGAGCATTTCCTCTTGATTTGCTGCTGATAGCTGGCTGACCTTAACACTGGCTTCACCTCTAGCGCTGCCTGTTGGAGCAGAAAGCTGAATTTGAAGAAAAATGTCTTGCTTATTCATTCAACAAATGAGTTGGGGGGAAAAAGTAGATGTTGACTTCATTAAGTAAAATTAGCAAAACGTTTCCCCAGCTTAAGCTCTGGATTTAGTTAGCCTAACTCAAAATGGAGCAAAAAAGTAAGCAAAATAGTCCCTAGTAACTTAAGTTCTTTAAGTTAGCACAGTGACTATTGAGAGAGGCATAAGTGGGCAGAGTCTGGGCTCTAGAGCTGGACAGCCTGGGTGTGAAGTCCAAAGTAACTTGACCCCTCTCACTGCCTACTGGTTTTGGCAATTTGCCTACCCTCTCAATGACTCGGTTCTTCATCTGTAAAATGCAGATAATAATAGTCCTGGCGTCATTGGTATTTGTGAGGCAGCGAGCTCGTGAGCTTTTGGCACATTCTGAGCACTCAGTGACTGTTAGCTGCTGTTATTAAGGATGGGAAACTTGAAGCAATGTTCTTCCCACCTTTGTTACTAATGGTTTCCAAGGATTAAAATGTGTGCAGTAGAGGGAAAATGGGCAGGTCGTTTTGATTAATAGGCTTCATATAAGTTAAATCATTTCATAAAGAGAGATTCAGTATAACCATTTTAAACAGTCGTCTGGGAGTAGTAACCTTTCTTTGAGGTCCTCAACAAGTAAGAGAACCTGTGAAGGGTTTGAAGATGTGCCAGGACAGCTCTAACAGCTCAAAATTATTATCAAGGGCATCAACAATTTAGGAAGTCCCAGGGGCCAGCCTCGTTTGAGAGCTATTCTCAGGCCCAGGCTACAAGGATGTGCTTGTGTTTAGGAAGCAAAATGTATAGTAGAAAGAGCAACTAGGCTTTATTTGGAATCCCCCGGGTCAACCACTCACTAGTTCTGTAACCTTGAGCAAGTTAACTAACTTCTGAGCCTTTAAAATAGACGTAATGATATCTACCTCAGAACATTGTGAGAATTAAATACCATCAATAACACATAATAGTAAGGGCTCAATAAATATTTTCTTTCCCCAATATCATCTCATCTTTCCCAAGGGTGGAAATGACTTATTTGGTAAACCCAGAGATAGCAAACTGACCAAGCCAGGGACATAACTGATTCATAATGTATCTGCTGTCACCCCAAACTCTATACTCCTCTCTTTAAAATATTTGGCCTAAAACTTTCCCTTGTAAATAAATGATGTCTCTTCTAGACCATGTCTGTAGTAAACAAGACCTATTAGAAGATGTGGGTTCTGTACTGGAGAATGTAAAGAAAATGTGAAACAGACAAATCCTAAAGTAGATGATGCCAGGACTAAACTCCCAAACAACATTGGATTGCTGACTAGAAGGAGAGAAGAGAAAAATGTCACCTTGTCTTGAGACTTTGCCTACGTGATTGTCTTGCTGTTGCTCTGTTAGCTATCTGCTTGACAGGTTGGACAGTTAAGGGTGAGCTAACTTATTTTTCCTCATGACACCTAGATGAGAATTGATTGAACTGAGAAAATGTGGGCTTTGATAGAGGAAGAGGAGAGAAAGTACATGGAGCACCTAGGGAGAGAATGAGGCTGGGTATGGCTGTTGTGGTTATAAAGAAAATGAGTGTTAGCGTTGGACAGGTTAGGCTTTGGGAGATGGAACCAAATGCATCTAGTATTTAGAAAGAACAGTTCCCTTTCTTCATCTATGCTGGTTAGTCACTTGCTCCTCAATTATTAGTAGATCAGCTATTCTATTAATTGCCTATAATTTGTGAATTAAATAGATTTTCTGGAACTAGCCAGGATCCTAATAATCACCCTTGGAAATATTGTTGTTTATGAGTAAATGCTTTTCCAATAGCAAGCAGCCAACTTAGAAATGAACTTGTAAAGCCAAGCTTGGTCTTAAATTGTTATTTGGGATCCCTAAGATTCCTAAGAACTTAACACGTTCAAGTTCCAAATTACCAAAGTGAGTGTGTTTTACTGTACATATTTTTTGTTTTGATTCAATAACAAGTGTTTAAACACATTTAAATAAAAGTTCATAAAACAATCAATTCCGGTAAAGTCAGAGTTACATTTGATTGGAAGTAAAGCAAAGTTTATAAATATTTACATACTTATTTATTTATTATAAGATGAAGTACTATCTCATTGTGACACTTGGCCTTTATATAAGCAAGCAGAATTCCTATCTGCTATCCATACTGCTGTACTGAATAACACACATTGAAAATTAGAATTAGATGTCTGGCCCCAAACAAAGATCTAGGAAAATGATAGGTTAAATATTTTAAAAAGCAAGCAAGGAAACAGGCAAAGTCACAGTGAATTGAGGTAAAATGAATAGATTTATCAAACTTGAGAGGGAGATGGAAATTAAGGTTTATAGCTTTTGAGGAAATCACCTAATAAGAAAGATATACAGATATTTATTTACTTACAAAAATGCAAAGCATCTGTATATTTTTTAAGAGCCGTATACCATACACATGATTCCAAACCCCCCACACACACGCACACACTTGGCTCATTAGTATGAGCCAAACCCATATACACATATTTAAGATACTATTAGGACCTAGGAGGTGCTTAGGGAAAATACAATTGGTTTGTTTGTTTGTTTGTTTGCTTGCTTTTTTAAAAAGGAGAAATGGTCAAATATCACTAGACATCAATTAAATACAAAAGAAAATGAAAAAATAGATACTACTTATTCATCAAATTAGCAAATTTTGTTTGTTTTTACAATATTTTAATATATTCTCCTCCTAGGGGTAGAATATAAGGCCTTCTCAGCCTTCCTGGTTCATTTCTTCTCAAACTACACTAAAAAAAATATTCATAGACACAAAATTGCCTTCCTATGTGCATCATGGTATTCTCTATAAAAGTAAAAGATGCAAACAAACTATTAAACAAAGGAAGGCTTAAGTAAATCCTGATATCATTCATGAGGTCAGAAAGTGATATTCATGGCGACTGTGGAAAAGTTATATTCTGCATGAGTTCCGTGAATTTAATTGTGTGTGGAAAAACTGGAAAGAAATGCGCTGAAGCACTGACAGGGGTGGTCTTTGCCCGGCAGGAGCTGCAGGGAGAATGTGAGGTGATTAAGAGCATGGGATAGAGACTAAACTGCCTGGGTTTAAATCCCAGCCCTAAAACTAGAGTAGCTATTTGGCTTGGGGCAAGTTTTAAGCTCATTGTGGATTAGTAAATTGGTGGTGAGATAAAATCTATCTCCTGGGATTTTTGTAAGGATTAACTTCGTTAACACATGTGAAGCACTGATGACTATTCCTGTGGTACACTAAGAGTTCAATAAGCATTAGCTGTTTGCTATTTATTGAAAAGGTAGACCCAATATGAGCAGGCTTTTTGCCTCCTACTTCAGTGCATTTTCCAAATCAATCTTTCTTTCTTGAACATATTTCTGTTACATTGGGGTGAAAAAACAATATGCTTTTTCCTAAAGGCCCTGAGAACTGGGTCAGATGGATTTTCTCATCACATAGATTCTGACACTTACTGAAATTTCATGGTATGTAATCAAAGAATGGATACTTCATTGTTGTTGAGATCCAAGAATTGAAATTGGAGTTGCAGTGATGATTGAAATGAACTTGGTGTCCCCAAAGCCCACTTCATAAGAAGCTAGGATAGCTCCAGTTCCCTAAAGTACTGCTGGACTCCTTTGGCAAAACTTATGTCTACCAATATTTATTCCCCCATCCCCATGCTTCACTTCTAGTTAACTGAATACCAGGCACTTTCTTTCCCCTAAACTTAGTTTTGAATTGTTTTTTTGTTTTGTTTTGTTTTGTTTTTTTAATGACATCACATGTTTTAATAGTAGCAGGCAAAATTTTTTAAAATATTCACAATATTGGAATAAGTTCATTTCTGTGGGTAAAGAAAGTAAATTAGGGAAATGGGAGGGGAGAGCAAGTAAATCTATTCAATATGTCTGTTAATTTCTGAACATTCCAAAAGATATCATAATTTATAATTTGATGTATATAAAAATAATCATTTTAAAAATATATTTTAAATTCCAGGAGCAGAAAGAAAATTAAGGGGGAAATTGCTTTCTTAAAAGGAAAAAAAAATCTTGGGGAAAAAAGTCTTTATTCACTTTGGAGTCATCTCTTGCCAGCAAGTAACAAGTCTGCACAGTGCAGTTGCCAAGGCAATGTCAAGACCACGTAGACAGAGAAAGTATGGTGTACAGACAGGGAGATGATTAAAATGAGTTAACAATGTGAACGAAAGCTTTGCTTTTTTTATTATTATTGGAAAAAAATTGCACTATCCTTTACAAAAGTAGTTATGCTAGCAATTATAACATCTGTAGTTATGAGAAAACTTCATTATAACAGGACCTTTTTTCCATTTCACCTTGTTAATGGACGTGTGATTTGTCTCCTCTTTACGTCCCAGTCTCTTTTATCCATGTCAAAATAATCTCACTGCATTGAAGTTAGACAAAGAAAGTTTTCATCTGCTAAAACCAAAAACTTTTTTTTCTGTAAGTTCTACTTGAAGCCCTGGGTTCAGCCAGACCCTTCCAGGTGATGATTCCAAAGAAAGACACATCCCTTGTTCCCAAAGCAGCACAAACATTTGTTCCTTAAATAAATTTACTCTTGTCAGACACAGGGTAACCACCAGCCAAATATTTGCCCGTTTTTCTTAGATTGTTGCTTCAGTTTCAGAAAAGACTCAATTTTCCTTTTCTTCTTCTTCTTTTTTTTTTTTTTCATCTTCAGGTACAATCCTCGGATTTACCCTCCGACCATACAAAATGAGCTACCGGGAAGTGAAGTACTTCTCCTTTCCTGGGGAACTGCTGATGAGGATGTTACAGATGTTGGTGTTACCACTTATCATCTCCAGTCTTGTCACAGGTACCACAGGCAGTTTTTTTTTAAGTGCGCTTATTGCAAAAGATTGCTTAGAAAAGCAAACGCTTTAGGTTTCTGCTGGATGCATG
>JAQZBX010011043.1:0-43386 GCA_029593785.1 Cabassous unicinctus | reverse complement strand
TCTTTCTCTCCCTTGTTAACCTGTCTTTCAGACAATGGTTCTCAGGGACTGCTCACTTTTCTCAGTTCAAATCAGGGAGGTCATATACTGTTTCATCCTTCAATGCTTGGCTTGCTTCACTCAACATAAGGTCTTCAAGATTCATCCATGCTATTCTGTGTGTTAGCACTTTATTCCTTCTTACAGCTGAGTAATATTCCATTGTATGTATGTACCACATTTTGCTTATCCATTCCTCTGTTGATGAGCACCGGGGCTGATTCCAACTTTTGGCAATGGTGAACAATGCCTCTATGAACATTGGTGTGCATGTATTTGTTTGTGTCGTTGCTTTCAAATCTTCTGTATATACCCAGGAGTGGAATTGCTGGATCATAATGAAGATCTATTGTTAGGTTTCTGAGGAACCACCAAACTGTCCTCCACAGTGGCTGGACCATTTCACAATCCCACCTGCAGTGGATGAGGGTTCCTATTCCTCCACATCCTCTCCAACACTTAGAGTTTGCTGTTGTTTTAATAGCTGCCATTCTGATGGGTGTAAGATGGTATCTCATTGTAGTTTTGATTGGCATTTCCCTGATAGCAAGTGATGTCGAGCATTTTTTAATGTGCTTTTTAGGGATTTGTATTTCTTCCTTGGAGAAGTTTCTTTTCACTTGGAGAAGTGCCCGTTTTTTAAATGGGTTTTTGTCTTTTTATATTCAAGGTGTAGGATTTCTTTATATATGCAGGATATTAGGCTCTTATCAGATATATGGTTGCCAAATATTTTCTCCCATTGTGTAGGCTACCTTTTTATTTTCTTAATAATGTCCTTTGAGGTGCAAGAGTTTTTAATTTTGAGGAGATCCCATTTATCTCTTTTTTCTCTTGCTGCTGGTGCTTTGGCTGTGAAGTTCATGAAACCATTTCTTATTAGAAGGTCCTGTAGATGCTTTCCTACATTATCTTCCAAGGTCTTTATGGTTTTGGCTCTTATATTTAGATCTTTGATCAATCTTGAGTTGATTTTTGTATAAGGTGTGAGATGGTATTCTTCTCTCATTCTTTTGGATATGAATATCCAGGTCTCCAAGCACCATTTGTTAAAGAGGCCATTCTCTCCCAACTGATTGGGCTTGGTAGCCTTGTTGAATATCAGATGACTGTATATGTGAGGATCAATATCAGAACTCTCAATTCAATTCCATTGGTCAGTAGGTCTATCCTGGTGCCAAAGCCATGCAGTTTTGATCAGTGTAGCTTTGTAATATGTTTTAAAGTCCGGTAATGTGAATCCTCCAAATTCATTTTTATTTTTCCATATGTCTTTGGCAATTCGGGGCCTCATTCTCTCCAAATATATTTTGTGGTTAGTTTTTCCAGTTCCTTAAAAAATATAGTATTGATTTTTATTGGGATTTTATTAAATCTGTAGATTAGTTTGGGTAGGATAGACATCTTGATGATATTTACTCTTCGTAACCATGAACGGGGAATATTTTTCCATTTATTTAAGTCTTCTTTGATTTCTTTTAACAGTGTTGTGTAGTTTTCTGTATATAAGTCATTTACATCTTTAGTTAAATTTATTCCTAGGCATTTGATTCTTTTAGTTACTATTGTAAATGGTATTTTTTTCTTGATTTCCTCCTCTCATTGCTCGTTATTGGTGTACAGAAATGCTACTGATTTTTGAGCATTGATCTTATACCTGCAACATTACTGAACTCCTTTATAAGTTCTAGAAGCTTTGTTGTAGATTTCTCTGGGCTTTCTCTGTATAGGATCATGTCGTCTGCAAATAATGAAATTTTTACTTCTTCTTTTCCAATCTGGATGCCTTTTATATCCTTTTCTTGCCTCAGTGCTTGAGCAAGTACTTCTAAGACAATGTTAAATAGGAGAGGTGATAATGGACGTCCTTGTCTTGTTCCCAAACTCAGAGGGAAGGATTTAGGAATTCACCATTGAAGATGATGTTAGCTTTGAGTTTTTCTTATATACCCTTTATCATATTCAGAGAGTTTCCTTTTATTCCTATCTTTTGCAGTGTTTTTATCAGGAAAGAGTGCTGTATTTTGTCGAATGGTTTTTCTGCATCTATAGAGATGATCATGTGATTTTTTTCTTTCAGTTTGTTTACCTGGTGTATTACATTGATTGATTTTCTTATATTGAACCATCCTTGCATACACGAGATGAAACTCACTTGGTCGTGATGTGTAATCCTTTTGATATGTTGTTGAATGCGATTAGCAAGTATTTTGTTGAGGATTTTAGCATCTAGGTTCATTAGAGTAATTGATCTCTAATTTTCATTTCTAGTGGTATCTTAGTTTGGTTTTGGTATTAGGGTAATGTTGGCATCGTAGAATGAGTTAGGAAATATTCCTTCTACTTCTATTTTTTGGAAGAGCTTAAGCAGAATTGCTGTTAGCTCTTTCCAGAATCTTTGGTAGAATTTAGCTGTGAAGCCATCTGTTTATGGGCTCTTCTCAGTTGGGAGGTTTTTCAGGACTGACTCTATCTCTTTACTTGTAATTGGACTATTGAGTTCATCAATTTCTTCTTTCATCAATAAACTGTTTGTGCATTTCTAAAAACTTGTCCATTTCCTCTAAATTATCATTCTTGTTGGCATATAATTTTTCAAAGTATCCTCTTATGATTCTCTTTATATCTGTGGGGTCTGTACTGATATCCCCTTGTTCATTCCTTATTTTGTGTATTTGCATCTGTTCTCTCTTTTTCTTTGTTAGTCTGGCTAAGGGTTTGTCAATTTTATTGATATTCTCAAAGAACCAGCTTTTGTTTTTGTTTATTGTTTCTAATGCTTTCTTATTCTCTATTTCATTTAGTTCTGCTCCAATCTTTGTTATTTCCTTCTTTCTACTTCCCTTAGGTTTAGTTTGTTGTTGTGTTTCCAATTCCTCCAAGTGTGCAGTTAGGTCTTCAATTTTAGCTCTTTCTTCTTTTTTAATATATGTATTTCTGGCTATGAACTTCCCTCTCAGGACAAATTTGGCTGCATCCCATAGGTTTTAATATGCGTGTTGTCATTTTCATTAGTTTCAAGGTAGTTACTGATTTCTTTTGAGATTTCCTCCTTGACCCACTGTTTGTCTAAGAGTGTGTTAACTTCCAAATCCTTGTGCCTAACCTGTTTCTTTGGCCCTTAGTGATTTCCATTTCATTCTATTGTGGTCAGAGAAATTACTTTGTATAACCCCAATCTATCTAAATTCATTGAGAGTTGTTCTGTGGCCTTGCATGTGGTCTATCTTGGAGTATGATCCATGTGCACTCGAGAAGAATGTAAATCCTGCTGTATTTGGGTGTAGTGTTCTGTATATGTCTATTAAGTCCATGTCCTTTAATGTATTGTTCAGAAACTTTGTTTCTTTATTGATTCTCTGTCTAGATGTTCTGTCTAATGATGTTCATTGTGTATTAAAGTCCCCCGCTATAATAGTAGAGGCATTTATTTCTCCACTTAGCTTTTCCAGAGTTTGCCTCATGTCTTTTGAGGCACCCCAATTAGGTGCATAAATTTTTATGATTCTTCTCTCTTCTTGCTAATACATAGTGTCCATCTTTGTCTCTTACAATAGTTTTGCATTTAAAATCTATTTTGTCTAATATTGGAATAGCTACTCCTGCCCTTTTTTGACTATTGTTAGTTGGTAAAATTGTTTTCCAGCCATTTACTTTCAGCCATCTTGAATCCCTGGGTCGAAGGTGGGTTTCTTGTAGACAGCTTATAGATGGATCATATTTCTTTATCCATTATGCCAATCTGAGACTATTGAGTGGTGAATTTAATCCATTAACATTCAGTGTCATTACGAGCAATTAATTTCTTACTTCAGCCATATTTTCTCTGGATTAATGTATGTCATATGTTGTTTTGTTTCTGTTTTTTTCTTTTTAGTTGTTCTTAAACTCTCCTCCAATTCTCTCTACCTTGATTTTTCCTTTCAAATTGTGGAACTTCCTTTAGTATTTCTTGAAGTGCAGGTTTCTTATTGACATACAATCTTAATTTCTGTTTATCTGTAAGTATTTTGAACTCTCCATCATTTTTGAATGCCAGTTTTGCTGGATAGAGAATTCATGGCTGGAAGATTTTTTCTTTTTGTACTTTTACTATGTCATACCACTGTCTTCTTTCCTCCATGGTTTTAGCTGAGTAATCAGCACTTAATCTTATTGTGCTTCCCTTGTATGTGATGGTTTTCTTTTCTCTTGTTGCCTTGATTATTTTCTCTTTGTCTTGAGCATTGGACATTTTGACAAATATATGTCTAGGAGTTGGCCTGTTGGAATTTATACTGTTTCGGGTGCGCTTTGCTTCCTGGATCTGCACATCCATCTCTCTAAATAGGGTTGGGAAGTTTTCAGCCATTATTTCTTTCAATACTCCTTCTCTTCCTTTTTACCTTCTCTTCTCCTTCTGGGATGCCCGTAATGCCTATGCTTGTGCGTTTTGTGTTTTCAGTTAAATCCATGAGTCTCTGCTGGATTTTTTCTATGTTTTTGTCTATCTGTTCTACTATCTGTTTGATTTCAGATGTATTGTTTGCCACATCACTAATTCTTTCTTCTGCCTGTTCAAATCTGCTGTTATGTGAAACCAGCATCTTTTTGATTTCTTGGATTGTGCCATTGATCACCATTTTATCCGTTATCTTTTTGCATATGTTTACAATTTCTTTAGTATGTTCTCCCAGTGTCTTCTTTAGATCCTTAATCTCTTCCTTCACTTCATTAAGTTGGCTCATGGTATTTGTTAGGGAATATTTGATTAGATGTTTGATTTTCTGCATATATTCCTGGATTTTAGTTTGTTCATTGGAGCAGTCCATGTCTTCCTGGTTCTCAGTGTGGTTTGTAATTTTTTGTTTCCCTCTGGTCATCATTTTATCTTGCTGGGTTTATTCAGTTGATTAGCTTCTCTTTCTGCTCTAGAGTTTTATTTAGCTGGTGGTTCTGTGTGTGTGTTAAGTTTTCTCTTTGACAGTTTTTCTTCTTATTTTGTTTCTTTGCTTCTTTCTATGTTACCTTGAAGGGAAAAGATTATTGCCAGAGGAATCAAAAGATGTGAGAAAGGAAGAAGGATAATAGTAATATTGTTAAAAGTTACAAGAGGGGTCAAATAGGACTTAATGAAAAGAATATTTAACTTGTGTAGGCATGTAGAGTAATAGGAAAAATAGTGGAGTAACTACAGTGGACTGGGAAACCAAATAGAGGAATATATATATAATGATTTAGAAGGCTAGAATGATGAGGATGGAGAGAAAGAGTAAAGATAGGACTAAAAGGTAAAGCTAATATAAATAAAAAATGAAGAAAACAAAATAGATAGAATAGAAATCGACAACCTTAATTGTGGACTAATGAAAAAGCATGGTGTCTAAGAACCACAACAGAAAGCAGAAGGCAGAGAGATGAAGGAAGGATAAGAGATAGCTTAGGATACAATATCAATATAAACAGAGATTGGGAAATCACTGAATAAGAAGCACAGCAAAGAACAGGTAAGCTAGCAGCACCTAATTTTAAAAAATGAAGGAAAACAGAAAGGGGGAGGAAAGAGGAAAGAAAAGCAAGAGACAACAAATAAACAGAGAAAAACCAAACAATCACACAAGCAAGCAGTCAAACAAAACTAAAAAGGAATTATTCCTTCTAGGATCCTTGCGGATCCTCTCATCCTGTTTCTGTTTATCAATTTCCCTTCAGGGTTTTATCTGCAGGTTTTGAGGCAGATTTTCAGTATTAAACTAAATTAAAAAGAGAAATTCATTTTTTAAAGTGACTGTCTTCTTTTTTTTTTTTGGCGATATAAGGGACCCAAAAGAAGTCCTCTGCTAGATCACCCCCTTCACCGAGGGGACCCTAAATAGGCTCGTGGAAACTAATCAAGCCCTTCCCACTTCCTGGCCTCCCCAGGGGAGCTGAAACTCTGATGCTTGTCTGTGCAGAGCAATAAGATTCGCTGACTCCGCCCCCTCTGAGGCCAACCCTCAGTGTCAGCAGGCTGCTGGTTAAATCAGTTTTCCTCAGCAGATTTGCCTCTCCCCTCAGCCTGGCACTGTTTCAAGCCAGCTTATCTGCTCCCCAAAGCTACGATGGAGTCCAGGCAGTCAAACCTACAGAAGTTAAACCCCTCTCCACCTTCTGTCAGAGCCCTCCCTCCCTCAGAGAATGCTCCTTCACATCAGGAGCAGGAGTCGCGGGTGAAGGATTCGCGGCTCAAACCAGCCGTTTTCCTTGCGGGTGGGGCTCAGCTGTCTGTGTTAATCACCACAGGCAGGCTTAAAACTCATGTGTCTCTACCAATCACTCCATGCCGTTGATCTGCCTGCTACTAGATGGCCCAAGCTTCTCGCTCCGTGCAACCACAGCACAGACCCTAGGGCAGGACCCTGTCCACAATCGGCCATCCTCAGAAAGCCAGTCAGTGAGCACCGTCTTAAAGCGACACCATTTTGCCTCCTGTCCTTACTCATAAACAACACACTCTTAAAAAACAGTGGGTCAAGAAGGAAATCTCAAAAGAAATCAGTAACTACCTTGAAACAAATGAAAATGACAACACAATATGTCAAATCTATGGAATCAGCAAAAGTGATACTGAGAAGGAAGTTCATAGCTGTAAATGCATATATCAATAAAAAGAAGAAAGAACTAAAATCAAAGACTTAACTGCACACCTGGAGGAATTAGAAGAAGAAAAACAAACTTACCCCAAAGTAGTAGAAAGAAGTAAATAACAAAGATTAGAGCAGAATTAAATGAAATTGAAAATAAGATAGTACTAGAAAAAACAAACAAAACCAAAAGCTGATTCTTTGCAAAAATCAATAAAATTGACAAATCCTTATTTTGAATAACAAAGAAGAAAAGAAAGAAGATGCAAATATGCAAAAAAAAGAAATGAGAAAGGGGATATCACCACTGACCCCACAGGCCTAAAGAATATCATAAGAGGGTAGTTTGAAAAATTATATGCCAACAAGATGGACAATTTAGAGGTAATGAACAAATTCCTAGAAACACACAAGCAACCTGCATTGACAAAAAAAGAAATTGATTAGCTTAACAGAAGAATCAAATAGTGAGTTAAAATCAGTCATCAATAACCTCCCAACTAAGAAGAGCCCAGGACCAGTTGGCATCACAGGTGAATTCTACCAAACATTCTGGAAAGAACTAACACCAATACTGCTTGAACTCTTCTAAAAAAATAGAAGTGGAAGGAACATTGCCTAACTCATTCTATGACACCAATATTACCCTAATACCAAAGCCAAACAAAGAAACCACGAAAAAAGGAAAACTATAGATCAATCTCCCTAATGAACCTAGATGCTAAAATATTCAACAAAATACTTGCTAATCGTATTCAACAGCACATCAAACAAATTATACACCATGACCAAGTGGGCTTCAACCCTGTTATGCAACAATGTCTCAGTATAAGAAAATCAAACAATGTTATATACCACATAAACAGATTGAAAGAAAAAATAACAAAATCATTTCTATAAATGCAGAAAAAACATTTGACAAAATGCAACATAGTTTCCTGATTAAAAAAAAAAGAGCACTACAAAAAATAGGCATAGAAGGAATATTCCTCAACATGGTAAAGGGTATATATGAAAAATCCACAGCAAACATCCTATACAATGGTAAAATCCTAAAATCTTTCCCTCTAAGATCAGGAACTGGGCAAGGATATCCATTATCACCACTGTTATTTAACATTGTGTTAGAAGTACTTGTTCAAGCACTTAATAATAAAAAAAAAGTTTAAAAAGGCATACAAATTAGAAAGGAAGGAAGAAGTAAAAACTTCATAATTTGCAGATGACATGATCCTATACATAGGAAGCCCTGAGAAATCTACAACAAAGATTCTAGAGCTTATAAATGAATTCAGGAAAGTCGCAAGTTATAAGATCATATGCAAAAATCAGCAGGATTTCTGTACACCAATAAGAGCAATCTGAGGAGGAAATCAGGAAAAAAAATACCATTTACCATAGCAACTGAAAGAATCAAATACTTTGGAAAAATTTAACTAAAGATGTAAATGACTTATATGCAGAAAACTACAGAACACTGTTCAAGGAAATCAAAGACTTAAATAAATGGAAGAATATCCCTTGTTCATGGATAGAAAGACAAAAAAATCATTAGGATGTCCACCCTACTCAAATTGATATACAGATTTAATGCAATCCTAATAAAAATCAACACAGCATTTTTTAATTAATTGGAAAAAGTAACTATGAAATTTATTTGGAAGGACAAGAGGCACCAAATAGCCAAAGAAATTGGAGGAATAACACTACCTGAGTTTAAAACGTACTAAAAAGCTACATTGGTCAAACCTCCATGGTATTGGCACAAGGATAGACATACTGACCAATGGAACTGAGTCAAGAGTTCTGATATAGATGCTTGCATACAAAGTCATCTAATATTCAGCAAGTCCAACAAGCCCACTCAACTGGGAGAAAATGGCCTCTTCAACAAATGGTGCTTGGAAAACTGGATATCCATATCCAAAAGAATGAGAAAGGAGCACTATCTCACATCATATACAAAAATTAACCCAAGATGGATGAAAGGTTTAAATATAAGAGGCAAGACCATAAAGACCTTGGAAGATGATGTAGGGAAACAGCTACCAGACCTTGTAATAATAAATGATTTAATGAATTTCACACTCAAAGCATGAGCAGTGAAAAAAAAAAATAGACCAATGGGACATCCTCAAAATTAAAAAAAAATTGAATCTCAAAGGAGTTTGTCAAGAAAGTGAAAAGGCAACCTACCCAATGGGAGAAAATATTTGGTAACCACATATCTGTTAGGAGTCTACTATCTATCATATATAAAGAAATCCTACACTTCAAAAATAAAAAGACAAACAACCCATTTTAAAAATGGGCAAGTGTTTTGAATGGACATTTCTTCAAAAAGGAAATGCAAATGGCTAAAAAGCACATGAAAAGATGCTCAATATCACTAAATATTAGGGAAATGCAAATCAAAACTGCAATGAGATACCATCTTACACCCATTAGACCAGCAGCTATTAAAAACACAGAAGACTCTAAGTGTTGGAGAGGATGTGGAGGAATGGGAACCCTCATCCACTGATAGTGGGAATGTAGAATGGTGCAGCCATTGTGGAGGACAGTTTGGCAGTTCTTCAATTAGCTAAATATAGATCTTCCATATGATCCAGCAATTCCACTGCTGTGTATATACCCAGAAGAACTGAAAACAAGGACACAAACCGATATATGAACACCAATGTTCATAGCATTATTTTTCACTATAGCCAAAAGTTGGAAGCAACCCAAATGCCCATCAACAGATGAATGGATAAACAAAATGTGGTATATACATTCAATGGAATATTCCACAGCTGTAAGAAGGAATACAGTGCTAACACCCAGGACAACATGGATGAACCTTGAAGACCTTTTGTTGAGTGAAGCAAGCCAGGCATTGAAGGACAAATATTACATGACCTCACTGTTATAAATTAAGCATACTGAGCAGACTCACAGAGCTAGAGTCTGAAAGATAAGTTTACAGGAAATAGAAAGGAGAAGGTTGTGAGCCAATGCCCATCCCAGCGAAATCTATGACAACGTGGAAGGTTGTAGTTGTACAGTGATGGGACATGACAAGGGTATAGTGATAATATTGGGTTGGGTGGTGTAGATTAGATGGTGGGAAGGGTGGGGAGGGAGGGTTGGATTATCCATGGAACTGAAGGGAGGGAGCATGTGAACCCTGGGGATTGGTTGGTACATCGTTGAAATTACAATGTTGGGAATGCTCATGTGCAATATGACAAGGAAGGGTTACTGTTTTAGTGTGTTGGATGGGGGCATTTGGGCCAGGGGCACACCTGGGGCAGGCTTCTAGGGAGAGTGTGAGTGATCATTTCAGCATAGTGTGTTACATCAGTGGGTAGAGACCCACATAATGAGTGGGAAAGTGTTGAACTCTCATCCTAGGGAGGCCCCCTATGTTCTCAAATAGAGAGATGGGAGTCACTTGAGAGCATTGGCAGTGCCAATAAGGGAAGACAGACCAGTGTTTCAAGCCCTCAGTGAAGATGCAAGTTAACTATAAATCTTGTCCTTCAAGGAGTGAATCCTGGTAGTCGCCATGGGCCCAAAGAGGATGGGGAGGGAAGAATAAAATAGATGGAACAGGGGACATTGTGCAGGTGATGGAACTGTTCTGCATGATCTTGCAAAGATGGATACAGGCCATGTTAAATTTTATCAGATCTTACCAAAGTATATTGTCCAACATGTAAACCATAATGTGAAACATTGATGATGGTTAGTAGCTATGTTTCAATACTTGTGCATCCATTGTAACAAATATACCATCCACATATAAAAGGTTATTGATGGGGAAAAGGGGAAATGGGAGAGGATGTTGGGTATATGGGAATCCCCTGTATTCTGTACATGACTCTACAGTGACCTAAAACTTCTTTGACGAAAAAGTGAAAAGAAAAAAAAAGTAAGACACTGGGGGAATAAATGGAAGAAAATGTCACTGTATATACAGGAGAACAGTCTTATAGTGATGAAAAACAAAATGTAAAAAAAAAGTTGTTTCTTCAAATATTTTTTCATTATTTTTTAATATTCCTATTTAAAAAATATTAATCTACTGTTACTTTTTATTAATTCTTTCTGTATTTTACTTCTTATTTATAAAACTACCATTACTATTTCAATTTCTTATTAATTGTACATGGCTATTTTATTAGCTTCATTTTTGATGAAGATTTAGAACACAGAAGGGTTACAACTGTGACAGGGGATTATCATTGGTGCTGGGTGTCAGTGAGGGGGAATACATGGGAAGAAGTTCACCTGGGTATATATATATGTAAGGCATATAAATGTGTTAAAATGCTCATGGGGCATTGTCACAGTGGGTTGAAATTCACACCATAACCAAAAAATATCAAATTCCCATCCAGGGGAGCTCTGCCACATTTTCTAATGGAGTAACAAGAGTGTGCCAAGTACAGGGACAATGACTTGTGAAGGAGGATGGTCCATTGCAGGACCCTTGATATTGATGACTATGCTTATGAGCCTTTGCTCTTGAAATTAAAACTTAGCCGAGTGTCATAGGGTGCCTAAGAGTTACCTATGGGGAGCCTTCTTGTTGCTCAAATGTAGTCTCTCTCTAAGCCGAACTCAGTGTATAAAAGCAATAACTTCCCCCCAACATGGGACATGACTCCCAGGGATGAGCCTCCCCAGCACCAAGAGGTTGCTTTCAAGTGTCAACAAGCAATGCATCTGGAAAAAACAAGCGAGCAAACAAATGAACAAACAAACAAACAAAACACCTTGACCAAAAGGGCAAAAAGCTAAAGACAAATGAGTTCTTATGGCTACGAGAATTCAAAGTAAGTCAAGAGGTCATCCCAGAGGTAGTGCATATGCACATCTCAACAGTATCTCATTGACAGCCAAAGTAGATATGCCCCCAAATAACGAAATTCTCAGGGATATGGAAACATCTAGACACTACAGTCAGGGCAAATTGCTCAGCAATTTGGCCCCTTGTCAGTGGACCCTAATCTGGTATTTATGCTCCCCAGTGTGACTGAGTTAGACTCAGCAGTGGTTTCCCTAAGCATAACTATTCTGTCCTTCTATTAGAACCTATAATTTGTACTAGAGTTGGTAGGTGTACATCCAAGAGACCATCTTTGGGTTGTCCTTGTGCCAACTGAGCCCTGAATCTCAACAGAGTAACAACACCTACTCTCCAGTTCAATGGACTCTCCCAGAACAGCTAATGGGGAGGAGATGATGGACAAACAACATACCAAGGAACTGAGAGTGCCTACAACTGCAAGCAAGAGAGGCCCATCTATCAGATGTATGCTACCGAAGCTTCCCCTCAATCAATGGTGGAGTGGGCATCACCATACCAGAGTCTTCAGGATTGGGAAATGAACTATGGACTAAAATAAAGTTACTAGTATTTTACTATAGACTACTTGTGATGCTAGCAATGGAAGAAATACCATTGTTGTGGAGGCAATGACCCATGGATGTTCTGGGGTTTGGGAGAAGGAAGAACAGGTGTAATAGGGGGCATTTTTAGGACTTGGGAATCATCTGAATGACATTACAATGACAGATACAGGTCATTATATATCCAGCCATCATCTACAGTGACAAATGGGAGAAAGTGTAAACTACAATGTAAACTATAATCCATGCTTTGTGGCAATGCTACAAAATGTCTATATCAATTGCAATGAATGTACCACACTGATGAAAGATGTTGCTAATGTGGGAAAATGTGGGAGGTGTGGGGAGCAGGGCATACGGGAATCCCCTATATATTCTCTGTAACATTTATGTAATAAAAGTATCCTTTTAAAAATGAAAAAAGTGGAAAAAGTAAAAGAAAAACATTCACAAAAGAAATCAACACATGGACATGGAGCAAAAGCAAAATCATATTAGTGGTGTAAGCCTAGTCTGAGGCTTTTCAAGTGTTTATTTTAAGAGCAAAACTTTTTTTCATTCAATCAGCATAATAACCCTGTTATGTCTAAAGTGTTTTGCCCAAGATCACAGTTAGTACATAATGGAGCTCAGATACGACTCAGGCCATCTGACTTTAGCAGCTGAACTCTTAAATAAGAGATATAATTTTTATGCTAGATTAATACCCATTCTAAGTAAAATAAAAAGATTTAAAAAGATGTGCTCACAAAAGATAAGTTATTCTAAAAAAGACAAATTTTCAGGAAGCCAATGCATAAAATTATACAATTTTGTGGGCAATACATTTCTTAATAAAAATAATAAAAAAATAATTGTATTGCTATTAACCTAGTGAGATGAGATAACTTCAAAAGAAGGCCTGTTATTTATATGCATAATAGATTTTTTTGCAAAATAATCAACACTGAAACATCGGCCATGCTTGTGCTTACGCATTAAAGAAGATACATGGATGCAATATGTACTTTTGCAATTATACTTATTGAAAATTTCTGGAAGATATTCAAGAAACAAAGTTTTTTCCTGGTGATTAGCATTATTGATTCAATGAACTGGGAGAGAGATTTTTATATTTCTTCACACATTCTTATGTTTATCTTGAACATTGTATCATAATAATTAAAGTGTATGAAAAGGTAAAAGTGCATGACAATATTGAAAATAATTTGACAACGTATCTATTACAATGAAAATGGTAGCACTTGGGGAAACAATATTGCACTTTGAATATTATGGCAAAATTGTTTATGGAATTGTTAATTATGAGAGTGAAAATTGGAGACAACATAAAATGAACAAATGATTAAATAAATGCTTTTATAAAATATATGCATTATCATATCATTAAATTTATAATTAAATATGGATATTAAAACATTATAGGAAGAGCGCTTTTAATAATTCTAATTGAAAAGCAGAATATTAAATAGTATTTTATTATTTCCATTTTATAAACTATATATAGGTTATACAAAACTATACATGAACCCAGATCTGACCGAAAAATCATAAAATGGTGTTTTGGAATTAAGAGAATTTTTTTCAAATCATGTTTTAAAAATAAATATTTTTAGGAACTCAGGATATAAAGGGACATATATGAGTACAACACAATTTAGATTATTGGAATATTGGAAATTGTATACCAGTGTGAATTTAAAAGCAGAAAAACTCAATATTCTATGTTTAACATGATTCATGGGATAAATTGAAGGGTAAGTTAAAGAATAATTTCACTCCATTATGAAAACTTCGAAGTGTTATATATATTTGTTTTGTCAGGGCCATCACTATAGCTGAGATATTCTGGCAAAGGAAAAGGTAGACAAAATGGATCCTTTGTAAAGAATATTCCACCCAAGAATTGAAGTGGTCAGGTATAAAAAGACCCAAGAATCAGCAAATTAAATTGAACATATTTTCTTCAAGAGGGATTCTTTATCAATATTAGTGCTTTGTTTTATTGGAATAGTCGTTTTGAAATTTCATAGCACATAGATAAATATGTAATGCATGAAATATATGTTTGTATGTGTGCATGTATGTATGAGTATAGAATCATCTCTTTTTAAAATTCTTACAGAAACTCCCAATAAAGTAGGGAGTGTATCTTCAATTACTTTTTCAAAGCAATTTAATCAGTTGCTAAAGGAAAAATAAGCTCTGCATTTACCAATTTTGGAAGGAAAAATTTCAAAAAGACATTATCTTTTTTTCTAAAATGCAAATTTTTGGTCCAATGCAGTGAGTTTCTGAATCCATAGATCAATCTTGGAAAGGCATGGACATTTGTAATTTATAAGGATTCATATAGGATTCTGATATGCACCAAAGTCAGTTAAAGATAACAGAGCATGGAGCAGAACAAAGGAATTCAGAGTTTAGGACACTGATCTTCCTAAGTTCTCACTTCTTTTCTTCTCTCTGAAGATTAAACATTTTTTCACTGAATTCTAACTATAGCTACTGATATGGCAATGAAAAAGAATGTGGGTGAATTCATTCTGCTTCAGATGACATAGAATTCTGGGAAACAGAAAGCAACATTTGCAGTTTCTTTATTTTTCATCTTGTGATACTATTAGGGGAATTTCTCATTTAGGTTATAGTTAAGACAAGCTGGATCATTGGGTATCTCATGTGCTTCTTTCTATTCTACCTGTCTTTGATGATGCCTATTCTCTACAACCATGATCCCCAGACTGATTATGGAAGCCCTTGCTAGAAGAACACCATTTCTTATAATAAGAACTTGACTCAGGTCTTTGCAGCCCATTACTTTTGTAGCATGGAGATCTCTGTCTTCATCTCATGTCCTTTGATCATTATGTGAGCATTAGGAAGACACTATTGTAATGACCATCTGAACTGGTGTGTCTGGATTGTGTTCATGACCTGGCTTGGATAGGATCTTGTATCCATTCTTTAATACAACTTATCCTAACTTTGAGATTACCCTTCTGTTGTCCCACTATTTCTTTGATGAAAATTGCCTATCTGGACACCTTTGTTAAAAAAATGTGCTAAGTGTGTCCAAAAGTGGGGCCAAATGCATGGTGTGTTTCTTATTCTTGGATTATTTCTTATGTAGTTATTTTATATTCTTGGAGAAACTGCAGTGCAAAAGGAAGGCAAAAATTCTCTCCACCACCACCTCCTACTTTGTTGTGGTTGTCATCTGCTTAGTTCCATATATATTCATATACAAACACCCACTATCCAGGTTTCCAATTTGAATCTGATAGAGTTTCTGAATTGTTCACTGGATACCTCATCTAAATAAGAAACAACTTTAAATGGAAGAGTTTAAAATAGGGCTGTAATTTATCTAAGAATAAATGTCAGAAAGAAGTGAATCAACACCTGAAATAATAAAAACCTCAGGTTTAATCTATTCCACTTCTAAGGTCCCAGTGATTAAATGTCCACAGTTAACTGCATTAAATAAAACCCTGACATTGTTTTGCCAGAACCTGGAGTCTAGTTTGGTAATCCACTCATTCTGTTTACAATGAATATTTGTATTTCATGAGAATCCAGCCAATTCATTTCTGACCTTGAAGAAGGCTATAGGAATCATTGACTCAGCTTCTTCCCTTTTGGAAAGTCAATAATCTCCCTCAAAACTACCCTCTCCAAATGTTTCTGAAATATTAGTGGGAAGCTTGTTCATTCCCCTAGAGCTGGGAGTTAGCTTAGGGTTCTTTGGCTGGAAGATTTCATGTGGAGATCCATGCACTGCCTGTCTTATTTCCCACATCAAGGAAGGTTATGACAGTAATGTACTATCTTTTTGAAAGAAAAGAGCTTTAGGCTTGTAATTAATAGCTTATATTAGGCTCAGTTGTATTACTAATTAGCTGTGTGAACTTGAGTGAGGTATTTTCCTTCTCTTGGGTTCAATTCCACATATTTAAGGAGGATTAATAAAAATATTTAAATATTCCTTTTGCACTTTCTCTGATCCAGGGAATCTTTCCTTTCCTATGTCATTTCATGTGCTATTTAGTATTTCTCTAAAAAAGAGAAACTTTTTTAAAGCTAAGCCTTCTTATTTCCATTTAATTGTTAGGGAAGCTCAACCTCAAAGATTGTAAGTGACTTAAAAAAATCCTTCCTCACAATTCTTCCAGGGCATATTTTTTAAAAAGAGTTCAGGTGTTGGGGCATAATTTTCAAAAAAAAGGTTGCTGAGGCACATGGGACTAATGGTTGCCACTAGGCCATTCATTAAAAGTGCAAAACCTCGACAATCTATTCATGCCATACTCCCATCCCTATTTTGTCTCCCACCCCTTGCAGACTTTTCACTTTATTCTCATTGAAGGTACATAGCAGGTATGATGTGCAAAGCACTTAATTCTTAGATCAGAGTAGTGGTAGTAATATAGTCTCCTAGGTAAGAGAGACATTTTGTAAGGTAATCTGTCCCATCTTGACCAGCTTGCAACTGCATTTAAAAGCAAAAATTGAGCACTCTTCTGTGTAAGTTGATATACTCTCATGCATATTTTTAAAAATTAAAGGAAAATACAAGGGACCAGTATGCAAACATTCTTTTACCTTTTACATCTCTCACTTCTCTTACATTTTATACTGGATTAAAAATACAAATGGCAACAGAATAGTGAGATATTAATATTAAGAATTTTTAAATAAATTATTGTTATAACTAGTTACTTTTCACAATCAACAAATTGAAATTCAAGAGGTGAAGAGACTTAAGTTCATGCAGCAGTTAAGTTGTGAGGTCAGGACTCCCCCATATGTTTCACCTATGTGCAACTTTAACTGACTTCAAAGACTTTTTGTCTCTAGAAGAAATGTGTTTAAACAAATCAGATGGAGAAGGGAATGGTGTTTCCTCACCTGCAATTCAAAAAGTGTTGCAGTTTAATTAATTGACCTCTTGGTTTGCTTTTGCCCTTGGACTATCAGAGCTGTGTAGCTCATTGGATAATCCTTTGGGACTGGGTAGGGAGTAAGAATTTCCATTGAGCTGACGATGCTGAAAGCTTGCATTAGGCATGGAAATCTTTTGTGGGATTACTATAAATATCCAATGTAGATTGGATATATTTGACTCATGCTTCTATAAAGGAGAAACCGGGAAGAGAGCTGGCCTCAGAGGCACTTCGCTTTAAGAGAAAGGGAATAGTTTCTTCCATAAAGATGTTTTCAGGAATCACATTGAGAAACTTCTGTTTTTTTTTTCATATACCACATCCTGTGCTGTAGACCCTGTTATTTCGTTTAACCCAAGCTTCTAGGAGGAACTGTGTGAAGTGTGGGCACAGAGGGTCCCCTCTCTCAATGAACTCCCTACCCCCTACAAATTCCTGTGATAGAAAGCTTTGTTAAATCACAATGAAGTACTATTTTCATGTTTTATCAAGACTTCATATGATTCACCTCTAAGTAAATTAAAGATGAAGCTATGAATAATGTACTTTAATAGAAGTCATCTATTTGCTTTTAGGAGGTAAGTTTTTTAGTCTCTGTGAAATATATTCTTCCCATTGCCTCCTCATGACTGATCACGTGGACTCTATATTCAGTCTCTCCCATTAAAAAATGATGGAGGAGCAAAGAGTACTTAAAAATCAAGAGTTATGGTGACCCAGGGTTCATAAGCCTTCCCTGGCTTCATTGCAACAGAAAGGTACTTCTCAAAAGCCTCTCTTTACTTGTAAGGTGAGAGTAACTACACCATGTTGTTGAGGTCAGTCTAGAGAAATTTCTGTTCTTGGGGTCTCCTCATTTGAAGAACTTAAGCTTAGTGGTGCTGTTTCTGAGTGATGGTATCAGAGGGGGCTGTACTTCACACTGATCTTGGTTATTTAAAACATCTGGCAACACTTGCCCATGACATACAACCTCATATCCTCTCTGATTCTAGGGTAAGTAATAATGCAGAGGGTCAGGAGCAAGGAATCTGACATCTGTGATGATATTTTGATCTAAGGACCCTTCCTAACATCTTTTCTCACCTCTTCGCTATATGTCTTTCAGTATCCTATTTCCTGGCCCTTCTTTGCCTGCCATCTGTGCAATGTCACTCTACTCTCTCTTTCTCTGACTTCATTCAGTTTCTTTCTTTTTTTCCCTTCATTATTATTCATTATGTATCTAGTTTTTTTCTATGATGTTCATCTGAGAATGAGGTTTACAAAATTTGATATTGAAATAAGATAAGTACAGGAATGTAAGATATCATTTGTCAGCAAATTCTTTTTTCAAGGAGGCAATTTACATTGACATTTGGGATTTGATGTATTATATGACAAGAATGGTGTACCCTAGAGAGAGAAGCCATCTAGCAACATTCTATCCTAATTCTAGCCCAATTTAGCTTTGCAAATCTCTGTATCACAGATCAAACTTTGTACCTTAAAGTGAATAGGAAAATTGCCAAATTTACCTCAAAAGAGAATATGCAGGACAAATGAAATAAAAAAATTCAAACCAGTTTAAAGTACAAGGTCATAATACAAGAATAATATGTAATTCAGATGATCTCATTCAAATAAATACTTATTTATGGAACTTATAGTAAAATAGGCACCTAGGACTTAGAGATAGATTTTTATTAGTCAGGGAAATTTGGGACAAGAGATGATTTTAACTGTTTACATGGTCAATAAGTAAAAGAAAAATTAATATTAAATAAGAGAAAATAGCATGCTTCAATACTGGGATGCACCCAATCTCCAGTCAACTATATAGAAGAGTCCATAAGTGTTGGAAATATGTTTGAATTCAATGATAAAACTCTGAGCTCTTTTTGGCCTGAGCCAAGGCATCGATCTTGTTAAGTGTTGAATTCTTATGATCATGTCTTCAAATATCTTCTGCTAATTTAGAACAAAACAAAATAGTATTGAATGACCTGGCATTTGTGGCTGTCCATTATCTACCAACAAATATATCTCTCATAATTTTTACATTTAATGAATGCAGTTTTTACCAAGGTCATCTCTATGTTTATATGAAGCAATGTGTGCCTCTCCCCTTCTTATAATCTTTTACTAACCTTTTTCTCCTAATGCTCCTCGCAGCCAATGTCACCCGTTTTTAGTCTTTAACATCTAGTAGGAAAATAATGTATCAAAATTAAGTAATAAGTCATTTTTTCTCTTTTGTATTTATCAGATAACTGGAAATGCCATTCAGAACTACTAGTTATCAAAATATAACTAATGTCATCACACTTAGCTAATAATATTTCAACTGGATTTAAAAAAATCTTCAAGTTTTATTTAAATTATGTAGCTTTATTTCATTAAATGGACAATTTGTGTTAATCATTTTGAAATAGTGTCATCAAGGAAACTCAGATTTAGGTCCTTGAACACCTGAGATCCAGAGAATTTGGTTGGAAACTTCAGTTTCATATATTTAAAACTATAATTCCACTTCTTTCTCATTTTTGAACCATAGCTGATCAATTAATTCATTGTCTAGGAATCTCAATTTTGGGACCACAATTCTTTTGGTATTACCACATACAGTCATATGGAATTCTTGTGTTATTAATGATCTTATATAGAGTTATGTTACCCCTGCAGTTTGATTGTAAAGAGTTTGAGAACATATTTCCATTATAGCTACCTCAGATCTGAGTAATTTCTTAATACATATATGTTAATTGACTTGATGGTGTTTATTGATTGATTAGTTAGAAAATGAGAAAGTATATAATAACTCATGCTAAAATAAATTCCGTATCATTTGAGATTAATATTTAAAAATATAAAAATAATATAAGATGGAACAAAGATGTTCTCTTTTTTAATTGAAAGATTAAACTAAACTGAAAAGGGAAAATGCTTTGATAAATTTGACTGTATAAAAATTAAGAATAAAAGGGAAGTCCCCAAATGTAAAAATACTGAAAATTGATTGAAAAAATAAAAATAATTCAAAACATATAAAATATAAGAGGGAAAACATAGAGAGAAAAATATTATTCTATCACTGGTAATCAAGCAAATTTATGCTATTATTTGTATTCTGTTAATTGAACAAAAACGATGCTTGATATCCATTAGAAAACTTAACCATATTCCTGTATTTTTAAAGCAGTGAAAGTAATGATCCAATTTGTACCTAAAATGTATAACCTTGAAAAACTAGAACATTATATAAGAAGCTAACATTTAGCTCTGGATAGTGGGAATGGGAAATCATGAATTTTTATGGACCCTTTATTTTTCAACCTCAAATATACTGTAAACTTTGTATATTTTATTGTGTAAATATATTGTTTCTATATTAGATATTAAAATACTTCTAATAAATACTGATGAAACAAAGTTGGAAGGATATTTGAAAAGCTACTTATAAGTACAAAATATTCCTATTGCTGACACAGTAATTCCATGGGTTTGTTTTGATGAAATTACTAAAAATAACGAAAAGTCTATGAATGTGAACAGATTCATTCAAAAGTATTTTATGAGTAATATTTTGAAAACCACTTAAATAAATAAAATACAATTAAATGTAATATTTACTATTAATACATTTTTTCTATGTGAATTTACAACTACTAAAATATACAATTGCATTATGGATGCCCTTTAGTCATACGGATAAAGGCTTTTAACCATCCAAAATGAAAATCAGAATGTATAATATTAAAGTATGATTTCATTTTATAGAATTGTATGTGAACCTAGAGTAGAACAACAAAAAGATGATAGAGTAATTCTGAAATGTATTTTTAAAGATATTTTTAAGAGCAACAAAAATTAGAATAAAACCTCTGAAAGATGGGGGGAGGAAAATCATATTGAGTAAAGCTATTATTCATATTATATAAATATAAGATGTGGTACATCAGGTTGGATCCATAAGATGTGAAACTAAATACTATGCAACTAACATAAATAATTCATCAGTTCATGTACATAGAAACTTCCCTCAATAATGCCAGTTCAGTAATTTATTTAAACATCTTATTTGTTCTGATGGACAATTAAGGTAAAATTATGGTCATGTTGAGCCAAAAGTTAGATAAATACTATTTCTTTAAAGACTAACCTCTCCAAAATACTTAGGTGAAGAAAATGTTTTAAATTATTAGAATGACTTGCTTAAAGTCAACCTCAAAGTCAGCAATTCTCAGACCTTGGCCTTACAATCCACCACCTGCATGATTTTGTTTTTCATGAAAAAATTTTGGTTCTACCCAGGAAGACTCCATGGTAAAAACATGGGCATCAGCATTTTTAAAAAAAATTTTCCATATAATTATAATGCATGATAAACTTTTAGAACTACTGTATTATAGTGCTCATGAAATTGGAACTATTAAGTAGTAATGCAGAGTCCAAGTATACTGCTTTTGCCAAATCATAACTTTCTCTATTTTCTTTGGAGATAAACCATTTCTCAACTGTGCCTTTCTAAGGCAACCATAGCAGTGTTGAATGAGTTCATTTTGGTTGAATTCACACAGGATGTTCTAAAGGAGGAAATAGTGTTTGTGGTCCTCTTATTTATCTTGCAACACTGGCAACGAATTTACTTATTGTAATGACCATCAGATACAGTTGGATGCTTGAGAGTCCCATTTCTTCCTTTTCTACTTATACTTTTCTGATGCCTGTTTCTCCACAACCACGGTGCCAAGGTTGATTATAGATGCTGTATTGGAAAAGAAAGTCATCTCCTAAAATAAGTGTCTAACCCAGATCTTTGCATTTCACTTCTTTGGGTGCATGGAGACCTTGGTCCTCATCTTCATGTCCTTTGATCACTATGTGGCCGTTTGTAAGCCACTGTGATATACTATCATCATGAGCAGACATATCTGTGGTGTGTTGGTGAATCTGGCCTGGGTGGGATCCAGTATCCATTCTTTAGCATAGGTTTTCTTGGCTTTGAAATTACCCTTCTGTGGGCTTAATGTTATTGACCACTGTTTCTGTGATCTGCAACCTCTGTTGAAACTTATCTGTATGGACACCTATGTCATAAATCTCATAGTCTTTAATAGTAGAGCCATATGCATGGTGAGTTTCATAATCCTGATAATCGCTATATTTTAATCTTACATTCTCTGAGTAACCAGAGTACAGAAAGAAGAACAAAAGCCCTCTCCACCTGCACCTCTCACATAACTGTGGTCACCTTATTCTTTGTTCCATGTATATTCACATACACTCATGCTCCAACCACATTTCCAATGGACAAGATGGTGGCATTGTTTTACGCTATTGGTATGCCCTTGCTCAATCCTTTGATTTATACTGTAAGGAATGCAGAAGTTAAAAATGCCACAAGAGTCTGGCACCTTAGACTACTCAGCCATCCTGACATACAGAGGAAGAAACTGTACATACAGGACAACTGATATTACAGTGATGAAAAGAAAAATATAAAAAAATTATTTATTTTATTTTTTAATGTTTTTCATTTTTTAAATACCCCACCTTTTTTACTTTATTTAACTTTTAGTTTCTCTAAATTATTATATATTTTATTTCTTATGTTTAAACCTATCATTATTATTTCATTTTCCTATTAATCAAATTTGGCAATATTCTTGGCTTCAATTTTGAAGGGGTTTTGGATCACAGAAGGGTTGCAACTATGATCGGGGAGGAACAATGGGTGGGATGTCAGTGATGGGGGACAAATGGGAAGAAGTTTACCTGGGCATACATATAAGGTATATAAATATGTTCAAATGTTCATGGAGCATTGTCACAGTGGGTAGAGATTTACACAAAAACTGAAAGATTATTGAATTCTCATCCTGGGGAGTTCTGCCACATTCTCTAATGGCACAGCAAAAATCCCCAAGTGCAGGGGCAATGACTAGTGAAAAAGGATGGTCCATTGATGGGTCCTTGATGTTGATGACTATGCTTGTGAGCCTTTTGCTCTTGAATTCGCAACTTAGCCTAGTGTTGGAGAACGCTTAAGAGTTGCCTACCGAGAGCCTCCTTGTTGCTCAAATGTGGCTTCTTTCTAAGCCAAACTCAGTATATAAATGCACTACCTTCCCCCCAGCATGGGACATGACTCCTGGTGATGAGCCTCCCTGGCACTGAGGGATTACTACCAAGCACCAGCTGGTGATACAACTAGAAAAAAACCTTGAATAGAAGGGGGAAAACGTAAAGACAAATGAGTGCATATGACTAAGAGACTTCAAAGTGAGTGGGAAGGTCATCAGAGAGGTAACGCTTATGCATATCTCAGCAGGATCTCATAGATGGCCAAGGTAGATACTACCCCAATTAGTGGGGATCCTGAGGTCTCTGGAGACACCAAGGACCTATGGTCATGGCAGAAATCTCTGGAGTTTGGTGCCCTGCCAGTGGCCCTACTTTGGAGTTTGTGCTCCCGAGTGTAACAGAGTTGGACTCAAATGTGTCTTCTCTACACATGCCTCTTCTGTCCCTTTTATTTGAACCTATAGTTGGTGCTGGAGTTAGAAGGTGTATGTTCAAGAGACTTTAATCTCTGGGCTGTCCATGTGCCAGCTAGGCCCTGAAATTCAACAGGAGTTGCAATACCTACTCTCCAGTTCATTGGACTCACCAAGGACAACTAACAAGGAGATGATGATGGACAACAACCATCTCAAGGAACTGAGAAAGTCTACAACTGCAAGCAAGAGAGTCCCATCCATCTGCCCCATGGGATCAAAACCTCCTCTCAATCAGAGGAGGAGTGGCCAACACCATCCCAGAATCCTCAGGATTGGGGAATCAACTATGGACTAAAATAGACTTACTGGTATTCTACTATAGACTTATTGTGATTCTAGCAATGGAAGAAACTATATCATTCACATGGAGGCAGTGGCTACTAGAGGTTCTGAGGGCAGGGTGAGTGAAATACTGGTGAAATATGGGGGCATTTTGGGGACTTGGGAATTTTCCTGAATGAAATTACAATTACAGATACGGGCCATTACATATCTTGCCATAACCTACAGAACTGTGCGTGAAAAAGTGTAAACTACAATGTAAGCGAGAATCCATGCTTAGTGGCAATGCTCTAAAATATTTTTATCAATTGTAATGAATGTACCACACTAATAAAAGATGTTGTTAATGTGGGAGGTGTAGGAAGGGGGGCAGATGGGAATCCCCTATGTTTTTATGTAACATTTATGTAATCTAAATACTTTTAAAAAATAAAAAAATATATATTAAAAATGCCATGAGAAAGTTATGGTGCAACAAAATGTGACTTGAAGCAGCAGAGTGGAAGAATTCACTCATAAATTCCAAGTGATAGAGAAGAGAAAATATTTTCATCATTATGCAGAAATTCATCTTCTCTGTATAAAATTTTAGGAGTAGTAAGTATTTTAGTTTGAACTGATATCCCATGGAGTGACAAAACGTCAAATGCAGAAAGATTTATGGAAATCCAAAGCCACTCCCTTTCTACTCTTTGCATTGCAGCTTCTGAGCCAGATTCCATTGTGTCTATGTCTTTAGCTCCATGTTTTATACATATTCTTGTTTTGCTTTACCTTCTCTCTTTCATCCAATGTGATAATTTGGGCCTGTATATTATATAATCCATTTTGTTGGTAATCGGTCCTGATGCCACTGAATCTAGATCATATCTTTGGCTCAATAGTCTGTGAAATCACTCCAAGAAACTACTTATGATCCCAAAGAATCATAAATATCAGCTTTTAAAGCCTGTATTCAATTCTTGTTTCCACTGAATCATCTTTATATGTGATCTTTCATCTAACTCTTGAATATATATGATAGAGAAAAAATTTCTAACTTCTCTTTCAAATAAGGGCAATTCTTGGTATAATAAACATATTCATTGTATTGAGCCATAATCTCTTTATGTATGTATTTTAATATCTTTGTTCATGTTAAAGATTACATATTTATAAAAATTCATTTTCTACATTTGGGGGGGAGTGTAATTTAAATTAGTGGATTCTGCCCAAAACTCTTGTTTGGTGAATTTGTAAAAAAAAATTTATAATATTGTGAGCTATAATAAAAATAATCAATTCTTCAAAAAAGGAATCATATATAATGAAAAAGTCATTGATACATAAAGCAAAAGAGCTTTGCAATATCATATAAGATAACATTTTAATCCATACAAAAAGAGAAGATATTTAAAAATTCGGCACAGAACATTATATCATGGAAGCAATGTTTATTATTAAGCATTGTGTGCAATCTTAAGGCAGAGAATAGTTCACTGATTATTAGGTCTCCCAGGCTAGTTTTCCTGGCAGGTGCACTTCAGTGTTAGGAAGGATATTTTGGTCTGTGGCTACTTGAGGCCATACCCACTAATGCCACTTGTTGAAATTCTACCTTTATCCAGAAAACATCTCAGTCTTCTGGGTGGGCTCCGCAGCACCCATCCGGCCGCGTGGAGGCCTTGGCGCAATAGCGGGGTGGGGGCGGTTTGTGGGTTCCGGGGTTCTAGGAAAGCAGAGGAAATCACCCAGTCCTGGTGTCCTCCAGCGGGGTCCGGGGGTGGGGAGGTCCCGGGCGATGGTCTTCCGGGGCTGCACGAAGCCGTGGGGGCGGGTCTTGCAAGCCGTCGGGACGCAGGAGGCCTGGTCCACCGCCAGGAGCCATCGCCCACCGTTGGGCCCAGCCAACCGTACGGAAACTACTGCGCTCCTGAGGAGGACGCGGGGGTCAAGGAGCAGAAGAAGGAGGGCGAGGCCTAATCCAGGAGCACAGGCCCAAGCATCGGTTCTCCAATAGGAGCTGCAGAGCCTGGGCGAGGCCGAGCAGGACTAGCAGCTTTCCCCCTGAGCTGCAGGAGGCAGCAGCGGCTGCGGCACAGCCAGAGCACAAGCAGCAGAAGCTGTGTGGCACTTTTTCCAGAACTCGGTATGTGATCAGCTTCCTGTGTGGAAAAGTTTCTCCACCTCAGAACTCTAGAGATCCCTTGAAACTGACACTAGGGTCCTCTAACCGCGCTAATTCAAAGGAAAGTAGCTCATTATAGCGACTGATTTGCCATCTTTCCTGGAAGCCATAGCTCTGCATGGTAAAGCTGTTTAAACATATTTCTTTGGAAAAAGGGTGCCCAAATATAATGTCTGTTTTTTGTCCATTATAGTGGACACTTGTTCTAGACATGTTTAAATAGAATGTAAGCTAAGAATTTAAACGGGTAATTTTGGATTGTCAGCTAGCACATTCTAAAGATTGTTTTTAAGAACATTAGTTTGGGCTTATTGGTGTTACACTAACAGAATTCTTCTGAAACTTTTATTAGAATTTATTGCTTTACATTTATAGATTGTATATGTTTTCTTACTCATTTCTGAGTTAAAGAATACGTTTTGTGTCTTAAGAATGCTGTTGCACTTATAATTGTTTGGAGAGCTTGCTTGGTGACCAGGAAGTAAGAATTGCATGCCTGCTCAAGAGAACTCCCTTGAGAGGGATCTAATGTGTTCTGCTGAGTGTGAGCGATGACGGTCTCAGTAGGCTTGCATGAGGTGAGAAGAATCTTTATGCTATTGTCACTTAGTTCTTTCTTGCATTGGTAGTCAAGACTGCCAGAGATGTAGTCAGTGAACAGGCCCATCATCACCACCCAGGCCAGACCTGTCATCAAAAGGCATTCTTGTTGCAATGGCCAAGGGAGTTGAGTATGAACTGGAGAAGCCCAGGGAATGTAGTTAGTGGTAAGTATGTTGTTGCTTGTTGCTCTCTAATACAGACTTCCAAAGAGGACTGGGAGTGTTAACTTCTGTATGACAACCTTCAAACTGAGGGAAATATAACAAAACAAGAGTGAAATATGACTTGGTTGAAACCAAGATGAAAACATGGATCAAGCGACTAACCAGATGGAAGCAATCAGTGCGTTAGGTCTGAGTGCTGTTAACAAGCTGATCTTTATGGGGCATAGAGTAGGTTTTCTAAAACAAAATAACCTGGTTATCAAAGTAGTGGGGTATATACAAAGGCCTTCTAGATCATAAAAGCTTCACCTCTTATAAATGTTCTTACCCTCTTTGGCAAACCTTGATTCCTCTAAAACCCCAGTCAGAACATGGGATTGGAAAAAATGAATATTTCCCCCTGATTTGTGGCAGTTTTGTAAAACCAACAAAAGCCTTTTATTGCAAGAAAGTCCAGGATGTATGAGTGTAGTACTAAAGACTGCACACTGTTCCTAACAGAATGGAACAATTAAGCCATCACAACTTTTGAAACTCTTGTAAAAAAGAGAACAGTCTGTTCCTATTGGATTACAGTTCATGATGGCTTTCCTGTAAGTGTGGAAAAATCATTATTGGAAGCATACATAGCTGTCAGATTAATCTTATTGCATGACAGAATTTGATATAAATGGTCTTTCCTTAAGCATGCTGGTTTTCTTCCTTTATCATCAAATGGATTTATGAATCATTCCAAATTTAAGGTAGCATTTTCTGTATTATACTATTATATTTTAGAAGATAGTTTTAAGAAATAATAAAGTCATATTTGTTATAAAATCTTAAAAAAAAAGGAAAACATCATCTGGCAATTGGATTTCCTATAAAGACTCCCCCCTGAGCATGACCAGGGACTATTATAATTATTTTTGTATCCTTGATTTGTATTTTTCATGGCAACTCATTAAATTTATATTTTAACCTATGTACTGTTAACTAATGATTTGGGGCAACAGGAGACTGTCCATCTATGGAGAACAAAATGATGAAGATTGTTTTCCTATAGAAGTCTGGACTTCCAATGGAAATCTGGACTATGGCAGAGAAAATCATATAATGCCATTTTAGGAGGTTTTGATAAGCAAGGCTGGGGTTAACTGTGCTGACTAATGTTCAAACTGCATTATAAAAGTATTGAAGACTTAATTTAAGCCAATATTTTACAGTAAAACCATCAAGGTGAATGTCCTATTATTGACCATGAGGCAGTAATTTCCTGGTTTGTGACTTAAACTATCAACAAGCAACCTACCATGTCACACGTTTAGCATTGCTATTTAGAGGAAAGGGAAGATTAAGGATTAAAGAAAAAAGAAGTGTAATGAGGAGAGGTGGTGATGAAGTTAAGATGGTAGAGGGGAGAAACTTCTTTCTCTTGTATTTTAGGAATCACCTCTGTGCATAATTATTCCTGAAAAGAAAGGAAAGATAAGGAAACATTTATATCTCATTAATTAAGATAAATTGAGATTCCTCTGGACAAACATGTTTAGGAAACCAAAATTCAGAGATTCAACTTCTTTCTTTATGATACTTAAAAATTATCAAATTCATATTGAGTATTCTCTTGTCTTTAAGTACTGTCTCTATGCTAATGACTCTCAAATTTATGATTCTACCCTAGAACTCTCACCTGAATGCCAGATTTTATATTCAACTAATTGCTTGGTATCTTCCTCTGTGTATCTAATAGGCATCTTCACAATTAATGAGTCATTGTTCTTACCCCCCAAAAAATGCTATTCATGCACCCTTCCCCAGACAAATCCACCATGCTTCCATTTACCCAGCCTAAAAACATTGAAGCCAAAATATTGGTAATATTGCAATTTGCATTTAATCTATTAGGAAAAAATATTGTTTTCCTTCAAACTATATCCAGAATCTGATATATTTTCACACCCTCCCCCCTACTAGCTTGGTCTGAGCTGCAGTCATCTTTTGCTTAGATTTTAGCAATAGACTCTCATAATTTATTCTGATTCTTTTCTTGTCCTGTTGAGTCTATGCTCAACACAATTCCAGAGGTTCATTTTAAAAATTGTGTTTTAAGTCAGGCTGCTCCCCTGTATAAAACCCTGAAGTTGCTCTGTTTCATTCAGAGTAACAGCCAAAATCCTGACAATGATTTGAACTTCTAAAGCCTCTTTGACCTCTTTATGACTTATGCACGTGTATTCATTCTCTTTTTTCCAGCCACACTGTCATCCTTCGTTGATGACACCAGACTTACTTCTTTTTTTTAAACAAACCAATTTTATTGATACATATTAATAAAACATACAATTTATCCAAAGTGTAAAATCAGTGGTAATTGGTATAATCACATAGTTGTGCATTCATCACCTCAATCATTATTATTTTCATTATTTCCGTAATAAAAATAATAAACAAAAAACAAACAAACAAGAAAATTCCTCACCTTTCAATCTCTCTATGCTTCCCCCACTGTACATAGCTGCTGTTTCTGGCTATTCTATTCAAAGTGTATAATCAATGGCTTTTAGTATAATCACAATGTTGCACATTCATCATATAAAAATTTTTATAACAATTTCATTATTCCAAAAAAAGAAAAACTCCACACCCATTAGGATTCCTTTCTCAGACCTACATAGCCACTGATTTCATTTCATCTTTATAAATTGATTTATATTTACATTTTATATAAATGGAATCATAAAATATGTAGTACTCTGTGTCTGGTCTCCTTCATTTAGAATAATGTGTTTTTTTGTCTGATATTAGCATTTTGTAGTATTAACTTATATTAGTTCAGCTTCAAAGAAAAACATTCTTATATATGCAATTTTACTCATATTCATATTTCACATAGTATATTTATATTTCACATAATATATTTAGCTCATAATAGGGCATTGGTGGGTCCCATAGCAAGTCTATATTCAAATTTCTTAAGAACTGCCAAAGAGTCCTCCATAGTAGCTGTACCATTCTACATTCCCACCAACAGTGAATTAGCATCCCTCTCTCTCCACATCCTCTCCAACATTTACAGTTAACCAACTTTTTAATGGCCAGTCTAATAGGTATGAAATATTATCTCATTTTAGTTTTGATTGGCATTTCCCTAATTGCTAGTGATTTTGAACATTTTTTCATGTGTTTCCTCACTATCTGTATTTCTTCTTTGGACATTTGCCTTTTCAAGTCTTTTGCCCACTTTTTAATTGGATACTTTGTTTTTTTATTGTTGACTTGTATGATCTCCTTATATATCATGGATATTAAACTTTAATCAGATATGCGATTGCCAAATATTTTCTCCGATTGAGTCAGCTGCCTTTTCACCCTTTTGACAAAGGCCTTTGAGGTACAAAAGTGTTTAATTTTGAGGAGGTCCCATTTATCTATTTTTTTTCTTTTGTTGCTCATGCTTTGGGTGTAAGGTTTAAGAAACTACTGTCTACCACAAGATCTTGAAGATATTTTCCTACATTTTCTTCTAGGATTTTTAGGGTTTTTAAAATATTTATGTCCTTGATCCATTTCAAATTAGTTTTTGGATAAGATGTGAGATAGAGGACCTCTTTCTTTCCTTTGTATATGGCTATCCAGTTCCCCAGCACCATTTGTTGAATAAACTGTTCTGACCCAGCTGGGTGGGTTTAACAGCCTTGTCAAAAACTGCTTGACTGTAGATGTGAGGGTCAATTTCTGAGTTCTCAATTTGGTTCCATTAGCCAATGTGTCTATCCTTATGCTAGTACCATGCTGTTTTTTACCACTGTAGCTAAATAATATGCTTTAAAGTCAGGAAGTGAGACTTGTCCAACTTCGTTCTCCTCTTTAAGACATTTTTGGCTATTCAGGTCCCCTTATGCTTCCAAATAATTTGATTTTGGCTTTTCAAATTCTGCAAAAAACTCTTGAGATTTTCATTGGGATTGTGTCTAATCTGTAAATTAATTTGGGTAGAATTGACATCAAATGATAATTAGGCTTCTGTTCCATGTAAAGGGAATATCCTTCCATTTATTTAAGTCTTCTTTGGTTTCTTTTAGCAATGTTTTGTAGTTTTCTGAATACAGGTCCTTTATCTCCTTGGTTATGCTTATTCCTAAATATTTGATTGCTTTAGTCACTATTATAAATGGATTATTTTCTCATGTCCTCCTTTGAGACAGTTTGTGTAAGAACTATGTTTATTAGACATTTGTAACTCTTTTTATGTTTGCCTCCATAATAGTAACATATTTTAAATCATTTACTTTAAAACTGGAAATCATGAGATTATTTTTTCCTTTAAAGCAGTTCTATATATCATTCAAAATTAAGAAAATCCAACCTATCCTTTTGAATAACATTTGTGTATAAAAAAACAATTTACTTAAGTATAGTGTGTATGCATTTGTTACAATTGATGAACACATATTGAAGCATTGCTACTAACCATGACCTACAGTTTCCATTATAGTTTACACTTTTTCCCACACAATTTTGTAAGTTATGATGAAATATACAATGGCTTGTATCTGTCCCTGCAGTGTCATGCAGGACAAATCCAATGTCCCAAAAATGCCCCCATATTATACCTATTTTTCCCTGTCTCATCTCTCAGAACCTCTGGAGGCCACTGCCTTTACATCAATGATAAATGTTCTTCCATTGCTAGAATAATAATGTCTATAGTAGAATAATAATAAGTCTACTTTAGTCTATTATTCATTCCCCAATCTTGAGGATTTTGGAATCATGATGCCCACTCTGCTTCTAAGTGAGAAGGGGCTTAGGTCCCATGGGGCAGATGGATGGAGTTATCTTGCTTGCAGTTGCAGACACTCTCTGGTCCTTGGGATGGACGTTGTCCATCCGACCTATAGCTTTTTGAAAAATAAAGTCAAAATGTTGGGGAAGGAATTTTATCTTTGTATGGAGCATACAAAATTAGAAATCCAGATATTATGCAAGGTGAATAGTAGTATTAAAGAGGAAAGTGGTACCATGTATGTTTTGAGTTCTGTATTTTCATAGCATAAGATCAAGCTTCTATAAAAGAAACATATAATGATAGAATTGTTTAACATACAATAAGTTTCTTCTTTTTGATGTGACAATCCCATATAAATAATCTTGGTTAACAGGGTAGTGCATCTTCTCTTGTTCATTCAGTTTCCTTCCTAACTGTTTCTTGGTCGTTCTCTAGGGCCTTCATATTCAAAATGTGATCCAGGTGCTAGCATCACTTGTAGAACCGGGAGCTTGTTAGAAATGCAGGATTCTGGCCTCACCCCAGAACTAGTTAATCATAATTTGAATTTTAACCCTAAGTGTTTCATATGTACATCCCCATTTGTAAAATTTTGCCATAAGGCATTGTTACATACAGTTTTCAAACCCCTTTTTTGGTTTTAGGTAGGAAACATAGGAAATAAACTTGGAAGAGTATGCAATCAACCTTTTAAATTTCAGCCAGGAAGTTACCCGTATACTTCTGCTTATAGCCAATTGACAAAAACTTAGTCACAGAGATGCACCTAGCTGCAAAGGAGTTGGGGAAATTTAAATTAAAACTGCTCTGTGGATGTTTTGGGGGCCAGTTTCCCATGTTAGATACTATTAGTTATCTACTAGCAGGTGTGTTTTGAGTATTTTTTCATCAAGGATATGGTTTTGCATTGATCATCAAAACTCACAACATTAAAATTTGAATACTCTAAACCCAGGTACACTTTGTTACTGCCAAAAGGGGAGAATAGAGTTTAGTGGACGTCTAGTAGCCTCTGACAAAAGCACTTGGTATCAAGAACTACATAGAAGCATTTTATATTCAAATTCAATTCAATTTGATAAGTATTTATTGACTCCACAATATGTGCCAAGTACTTTGTAGGCAGCCATAAAACACAAAAATAAAATCCCCATCTTCAGAGATGATATTATAGTAGATGACAATATTTCAAAAAAAGTAGCAAATCCAGGACTTGGGTTAGTTCTTAGCATTTGAAGAGATTGAATGAATGCCTCTCAAACTAGGGACTGCTAGTTTATTTATGAAGATGTTTTAAGATTGACTTTTAAGTCCCTTACTGCTATGTAGAAACTGCTTTTCATTTTAACTCTCATCCCTCCATGTCCCTTTTCATTAGATTTTTTGGATCCAGGATCTAACAATAATCAGAGTCCCATGCATTCTCAATCTTTATTGCATGCATTCCTTTTATCTTCTTGATTTCCTTGTTCTCCTCTCTGCATGCTGCTTACTTTTAAGTTGAGTTGTTTTCTTTTATATAAATCTCATACCAATAAACATGGAGATGACATTTTTTTGTGTTCATTAAAGCAATTAAAATTGTTATTAGAAATCTTCACACAAAGACAATTTCAGATCAAATGGCTCTAATGGACAAGTCTTCCAGGCATTTAAAGTTGAAATACACCATTCCTACCCCAAGTTTTCTAGAGGGAGAAAAAATGAGGAAACACTTCCCATCAAAACCTCCATATATAAAAGATCAATAGACTTATTAAAAGGTGCTTAATCATTGAAATGTGATAACTTCATTTGTTATAAGGGAAATGCAAATGCAAAGCTCGTGGGAAACCTTTATATACATCCATATGCAAGCTCGTGGGAAACCTTTATACACATCTATATGCTCACCAGAAAACTCTAATGAGAATGACAGACACTGGTAATTATTGATGAGTATGTAGGATAACTAGAACAGTCATAGGTTCTTGTAGGAGGTTCTTGTAGGTTCTTGGAGGGAGATTTAAATCATTACAGCTTCTTTGGAATTAGCTACTAAAGTTGAGAATATACATATCCCATGACCCAGAAATTTCATTGCCATTTGTATCCAATGAAGAAACATATATATATATATATATTCAACCAAAAGTAAAAAACAAAAAACTGGAAACAACTAAAATGTCCACATACAGTAGAATGAATAGAAATTATGGAAATTCATATAATAAAAAAACTGAATAAACCACATCTATACAGTGATATAGATAAATTACACAAATATATTGTAAGTGAAAGAAGCCATATACAAAATAAGTGCACTACCTAATTTTAGTATATAAATATCAAAGGAAGACTAAGCTAAGCCATTGGTTTAAAAATCAGAATAGTAGTTTCCCTTAAGGAGACATGACTAGAAGGAAACAAAAGAATGTTTTAGGGTTTTAAGATTATAATTGTAATGTATCTTGATTTTCGTGCTGGTTAACTGGGTGTGGGTATTTTCACTTTGTGAAATTAATTTTGCCTTTTTCTGTATATATGTTACAAGTCAATAAAAGGTTGCCTTAAATAAATACAAATGAAAACATCAAAGTAGAGTCTACATACTGGCAACCATCTTTCTAGAAACAATCTTCTGCTTCTCTTGTATGCTATCACAATGACACAAACAGTGTTTCTCTACTTATTATAGAACAGGAAAAGTCCACAGATATTCTTGACAAGTGTAAAAGTCATTAATATCGAATGAATTACAGATATGCTATAGTTTTTGGTGCTAAAATATGACTTCTCAATATTTCAGAAATATAAAATTAGAGATGGTATAGCAATGCCAGTCAAAAGGCATCTTGTTGTTTTTTCAGTACTATATTCAGAATTCCTGATTTTTTTCAAACATTTATCACCTTCAATTATATTAATTTTAATACATTGATAATATATTTATGATAATAAATTTATTCTATTCCCTTAACTGAATAAATGTTGCCACCTAAGGCATATATATTTATTTTTATGTTTGTACATAACTAACAATAAAATAAAACATATAATTTATGATAACATAGGTATTCTTGAGGAAATTTTAAAAATGGTATTTGAATCACTCAATTTAATGGATTCTTAATCTATATGTTAAGAAAAGGCATACTTAGTTTATGCAATTATTTCATGTGTCAATATATAAAACACTTAAAATTTGAACTTAGGTCTTTAGTCTAAGTTTTGAGCTCTTCCAGGACTGTGAGTAACAAGAAGGAGAGAAGAGTAATTTTGGGAAAAGTAGTGGGAGAGGGGAATGAGTAGGCAAAGGTGTAAGAATGTAGAGAAGAAAAAGGAAGCTTGAAACCCAGTCCCTGATTGGGTAGAGCACTGGGATAATACAAATAACAGGAAACAGACACAAACAGTGTAAGTCCATGGTCCTGGTCCTAAGTCTTCTCAATAACACTTGGGTTGACCCAAACTTAGTGTAGTTGTAGTTGGAAGTAGAGCCATTTCATTCATTAAAACTTTGCACCCATTTCAGTGACTCCTCCTTAAGAAATCACTGCATCTCTATAAACTACATCACTGCAGACTGAAGTGATTTTGGCAAGTGCACTCCAAATGATCTGGATACTGGGTTAATCTCTTCTGGGTTTATATGTATAATTATAATTATAAGGCTTTGGTACATGATGAGCTCTGAGAAATTTCTCGTTTTTTATTGAAACTGGTCACAGTTACTAGGATGGTATTTATTGACTGTTCTTAATCCCAGGCTCTTCTTTCCTCACCTTCTTTTGTCATACTAATTGGTACAAGAGAGGGTTACAAAATAAAATGTAAAGTTATTATGTTGTCCCTAGTAAGAAAATAATTTTCCTTTATTCAAAATGAAAATCAAATAGTTACTTGCTTGTGAATGGAAGATGTTATTGTGGAAAGTAAAAAGTAATTGGTTGCAAAGGGAAATGAGGAAATATGGAGGAAATATGGTATAACTTGATTGTTTGGATGATTACATGTATGTATATATTTTTCAAAACTCATCTAACTGTATGTTTGGAAATGGCACTTTTAATGTAAATTATACCTTAAGAAGTTGATTTAAAAATAAATATTTGAAAGCTGTAGACCATGATAGTGACCTTAGATGTTCCAGAGTTCTGGTCCCCCAGAGAATCGTTGCATAACTAGCAAGTCCATTAAAACCATCCTTCTCAAAACTCTGAAAGCATGTGTGGGGGTAATTGGATGCATGACAAATCAAGAAATGCAGCTTTGAAAACGGAAAGAGATGTCCATGGTGCCTTTGTGCTCAGCACTTCCCAGTGAGGTGTGGCGCTAACTGGAGTCCCTGACCCTGTTCCATAGGTAGCAGAGTAGCATTTATGCACATACAGGAAGGTCTCTATGTTAGTGGTAGCCTATAAGGTGGCAGTATGAAAGACTGAGCCAGGAAAAGCCTCTCTGTCTCACCTTCTGAGAACTTTTCCTTCAGACTAAATAAGCTTGTGGCTAGCTAAAGCATTGTAAAAAGCAACTTACTCAAAGTGTCCTGGGGCAAAATATTACCCATGTTAAGATATACAATAGAGCACCATGAGGGACAGGAATCTTTATTTCTTAGGGAGTAGAATACATGTTCAGATTCTGGCAAATGCTGGTGTTTCCTAGGTATATGAGCAAGTGCAAGCCCAGGACAGGTATCAGGATCAGAAAAGATGAAGAACACCCCACAAATTCACATTAGGATGATCTGCCTGACAAAGGGCTAAACTCTGAATGAGCATCAGCCAACACAGAGCCAGTTTGCAAAGACTGTGAAAGGTATTTTCTTGCTTTCGTTTATTTGTTTTTATCAGTTCCTGGCACTCAAGGAAATCTCTGTCATATCACTAGCAGAATACAAATTTAAGCAACAGAAAACTGAATCCCAAAGTTAATACTTTAAAATATTAAAATATCAGTGTGTAATGAAATATTACAATACATACAAAAAAACAATAAATGATGACTCAACCAGAAGAAAAAAATAAAAATTAAGAAACCGTAAAGGAAGAAGACCTGTGTTTGTACATACTGAAGAATTTAAACAACAACTTTCAATATGATTGAAGAGATAAGGGAAAACACAGAGAAAGAACTAAAAGATATAAGGAAAATAAAGAAAAGTATGAGTATCTCAATAAGGAGCTAGATATTTTAAAAAAGAGACAAGTAGAAACACTGGTGCTGAAAGCCACAATATCTAAAATTTTTTAAAAAATTCCCCTGAGGCTTTAAACAGCAAATTAGAGCAGGCTGAAGAAAGAATCTGTCAACTCAAGGACAATACAATTGAAATGATTCAGGGTAAGTAGCAGAAAGAAAACAGAATGGAAAAAAAGTAAACAGAGCCTAAAATATCTGTGTGATACCATCACACATAACAGTATACACATTATGGGAGTCAAGAAAGAGAAGAAAGTGAAAAGGAGTGTCCTGAGTATAGCAAGGAGCTGTGTAAACAATGTCTTCCCCCACCAAACTGAGAATGAATATGTCAGAAGAAAGACTTGGACAAGTTCAGCTTGACTAGTGATGAGCATTTATTTAGAGGACTTATGTGCGTCTCTGTCTTCAGTGGTGGAAGGAGAGACAGCATTTTTTCAATCTCGATTGTCCATGTTTGATATTAAATGAGAGGGGTCTTTAATAATGCTTGTCTATGTGCAGCTGGGGAAGGTATATGAGGGACAGCAGGACTTTTAATGAATACAGTGTAACAAGATTTACTGATCAGTCCCCAGTTCACATCTAGTTCCCAAGGCTTGCCTTTTAACTACTTAGAAATGGACTGTTGCTGTGACAGGAAGGGTAAACAACTGGAAGGGTTGGGGAGAAAATGCAAAGTCATATATGCCACAATCGATCCCATCTCACAGTTCTTACAGTCTTTCTGCCACGTCTTCCACATGAAGCCCTGAGTGTGAAACAGGGGGTTTATAATCTGGGGGAATGTGATATAAGGCCACAGCTACAATATACACAAGAAGACAAGCAATTATATGAGTCTGTGGGCTCTGGGAGTTGCCACCTAGAAAGGCTGCTCTTATTTGCAGTCTTTAGCCAATTACTCACTTCATTAAAGATAAGGGAAGGATATTCCAGGGGAGATGGGTGCTGCTGGATGCTGGCATGTATATCCACAATTCCAACAGTCTGATTGACCATGGTGGCAGCCCAGTCAGGAAGACATTACAGGAAGTCCTGTGAATCTGGAAGAGAAGCCTAAGGACACAAGAACAAATGTTTAGTAGGTACCCAGAAGGGGAGGTCTTCTCCAGTGAGTAAAATAACAGTGCAACTTTTTCCCATAGGCCTTGGGACATTTGCTGAGAGTGGGCGAGATCCCTGCTTACAATACCACATGTGCTGACCCTCCATAGAAGCAGGCCCTAATGCCACTTGTGTTTCTTTAGGTTCTACCCACATCATTCTGGCAATTATTGTCCTTGTTGGTATGCCTTTCATGCAGTTGACATACTTTAGTATCATTGTTCCTTGTGAGAACAGTAAGGTTGGCTCTATCCAGTGTTTCACCAACCTGTTACATAGCACCCTCCAACACTAAGAAAGAGAGCCAGTCTGTAGGCAGTGTCCACTGTAGGGCTATAGAGCCTGAGCCATCATCAACTGGTAAAGCCACAGGAGTCTTCAGCAGCAGCATGTTTACATCCACTTCTGGGGCATGGCCAGGTGGTGTAGCAAATACCTTTATTGTTTTAGGTGCTGTACTAACTGGCCTAGCCAATAACTCAAATGGAGAGACATCATATTCTATATTTGTGGCCTGGTCTAATAGCATTAATCACTTTACCAGTCCCTAAGGGTATGTTGGTTTGTGCAAATGCCCACTGGTGTAAGGCAGAGCCATGAACAGGTCTCAGAATCTTGAATAATATGAACCAGTTCAGAATTTTATGGGGATGACTAGCACCTTAGCCAGGCACCACCCTGTGGCAGCTTCTCTATGGCCACTCACTCTTTGCAGCCATAGGGCTGCTTCTTCAGCACCTCTAGAGCTGGTTAACATTAGCTCTGAGTTCCAAATGTTACACAAGTCCTTAAAAATTCTAGGGACCTATTAGGTGATAAGCATTTTAGGATTTAGAAATAACAAGAGATCAGAGCCAAGGAATAAATGTGACTGTTTCAAGAGCTTACAGGTCCTAATTTCTTTATGAGTATTTTAAATAGATCTGTTTCTAGAGATCATTAACTACAGACTATAGTAGAAGTTTTGTTTTGTTTTACTTTTATCTTTTGCCAAGATTATGTTAATCAAAAGGCAAAACATAACTTAAAGTCTTGCCTTGCTTCTCTTTTGAAGTACCTTTTTGTTGAAGATGAGCTGACTGCATGAGCTTTTTGAGAAGCATCAGATCAGAATAGTAAAACTGATAAGGGATTTCAGTTGTTTTCTTAACATATCACATTCTAAGACAACTAAAACTATAAGCAACAATACCACTATACAGATCAGTATTAGGATAGAATATTGACAGTGAGAATTTACCAGATCTAACCAACAGAGGATTAGGAAATTCCTTTAATTTTACACTTCCCAAACACTTGTCATGTAACTCATAACATATTAAATGAAACAATCTATATTTTTAAGGTTATTGGAAGTATTTTACCTCAGGTTAAAATGAACAGCTTCCACACTGTTTGCTGTAAGTTACACAATATTCACAAATAAACTGCAGCAGAACAGGTAAAAACTATTTTCCCAATTATTTTATGAAAACCAAAAATTCCCAATGGAATCAAGATTTTCTTCCACCTACTACCACTTTTATATGCAGATTAAGGTGGCATCTGACAGGTTTTACTGTTATGAAGTTGCTTTGTGTTTTCAATCTCATAGATTTCTACTTAATAATGGCTTCCTGGAATCTGTCATTTCCATTGAAATCTCTCAGTTTAGAAAATGCTTTTACAGACTTTCCATAACCTTCTATACCCACATAGACTAGTTAACTTTACCTCCAGACCAATTTTACCTTTTAATAAGATTATTAAATTACAGTAAGCAACAAATGAAATTTACTCTCACATGCTCTCTACAACTTTTCCTGTCCATTCAGGTCTTGTTCTACTTATTTTTACCCTCATGAAAACCAGCAATTCTGTCTCATTTGGTTTATTTCAATGATGATTTAGAAAAACATTTCCATATCTTTTAAGGACTTTTTCTTTATGTATTGATTATTAATTACTCTCATCCTGAGGCTGTTTAATTTTTTTTTAACTGTAGAATTTCAGGAAAAACTTTGCAAAACTAGGTTTATTATGTAATATTCTCTCTGGCTCTATCATTTTTAATCTCAAGCTCTAGTAGGCAGAATTCTAAGCTAAACTCACATTTCCCCTATTTTATCACACATAGGCCTTTGCCCATAGCTCCCCCAAACAGTTTTAATGAGAGCCTTGAATCAATCCTAGTTAGGAGAAAGCCCTGGAGAGCAGGATAGGCCAAGGAGCCAAGGAAAAACATTTTGTCTTCTTCCAATAGTCCCTATATTCAGATTTCTATGTGATCTTTCCATCCTACTCAGCTTTTCTAATTTGGCGTTCCAGGAGTACTCATTTACATATATGCATACATATATGTATGGGTATTCTTATTTAATTTTTAGTAATTTGAATAAAGCTCTAAAGAATTTTCATTTGTTAATTTGATATCACCATCAGCAGGTATGAAAATAAACATTAAACATGTAGATAGACACAAAGAGACACACAGAAAGGAAGATAAAACTCACAAATTTGGCTCAATTCTCACTCTTTTGGTATGGTTTGTGTTTGGGTTTCCCATCATTCCATGCATCTAGTTTTCATACCTTTTAAGATCTTCTCTGAAATCAGCATTGCCTACAATATGCGAGTTTGTTCATGGAAATACTTACATAATATATGGAGAAGTTATATGGGTATTCTTTGGTTAGCAGTGTTTCAGCAAGGGATATAGATTCAGGAGGCTATGCTTTAAATATTTGGTTTTAATTCAGTAGCAAGTTTCCCCTCCCCTGTACCCTTTCATTCCAGGTTTCTGTTGGTTACTGTCCAAATGTCCTTGGGCTTTATAATTCCTTAAGAATGTCTTCCATCCCTTGTGGGGTGGTTGAAAGGCGCTAACCTTTTTGTTTTAACTTTGCTCTAATTGACCTTAGTAGTGACTTTGCCCTTTTGTAACACAGTTTTTTCTCAACTTGACCTTAAAGGAAAGCTGAGGGACTTTTCCTCAGTTCCAGCATTACTTCACTAATCTCTATAAATTCCAATTACTAGTTGGAGAAATTAAACTTTTATCTTCTTTGGGTCTCCTCAATAGGGAGTGGGATATACATGGGGAATGGAATAGGGATGCATAAAAATTATTTGTCTTTTTTGGAGGCATTTCCCAGAATAGAAATTTTGCTGGCTCAGCAGCTGATTTTAGAGCACTGCCCTGGCAGAATTGAGATACAAGATTCTTCTCTACAGAGCCATACTGCAGCCATTTTCCTACTTCAATATGCAGATTTCTCTTTCTCAGACAGACTGCTGTAGCTAACCTTACCACCCATAACAACAGCCATCTAATTGCTGTGACAGCACAATTATTACCTTTGTTAAGTTTCATAATCTTTTGTTCTTTGCACACTATTCCTTCTGATGTTTTCATGGCATCCCTTTACTCACATGGAAGTCTGCAACAATCAAGCAATTGGGCAGCTCCTCCACACACAGAGGTAGAAGGTCACCCCAGATTTCCCCCATGAATTCTCCACCCAAGCTCAAACATTGATCTGACGAATTCTGTTGTCTCTGTCAATTGTCAAGTATGTCCAGGAGCTGTATAAATGACACCTTCCTGTCGAACTGGGAATGAATATATCAGACCAAATAAAGACTCTGACAAGTCCAGCTTGGTGAGTAATGAGCATTTATTTAGGGACTGACCTGGGATCTTCATTCTCTGCAGTGGGAAGAGAGACAGCATTTTCTGAATTCTATTGTCAATGTTCAACAAAAGTGAGAGGGACCTTTTATAATGCATGTCTACATGCATATAGGGAAGGCACAGGTACTAGGGGCAGCAGGGCTTCTAAAGAATGCAATGTAATAAGATTTACTGATCAGTCACCAGTTCAAAACCCATTCCCAAGCCTTACCTTTTAACTATTTAGGAAAGAAATGCTGCTGCAACTGCATAGGGAAAGAACTGGAAGGATTGGGGAAGAAAAGACAAAGTCATATATAGCTCAAGGGGACAGAAAGAATATTAAAAAACAAATCAGGGAGGAAACCTCTCAAATTTAACAAAAGACAAGAATATATATATATTCAAGGATCCCAGTGAACCCTAAATATAATAAACTTGAATAGAAACATACCCAGATGTAGTAGTCAAACTGTCAAATGTCAAGCACAAGGAGTGAATTCTGAAAGATGGAAGAGAAAAGCAATGTGCTATATACAAGGGAGCCCCAGTAAGAAATGCTGATTTCTCATCAGAAACCATGGAGGTCAGATAGAAGTGGAATGAAATATTTAAAGTTCTGAAATAAAATAATTACAAGCAAGGATTTTATGTCCAGCTACACACTTTCAAAAATGAGGGTAAGATTAAGACATTCTAAGATAAACAAAAGTAGAAGGACTTAATCACCACTAGACAGCCCTACAAGTAATGCTAAGAAAATTCTTCATGCTGAAAGGAGAGGACACTAGACAGTGGATTAAAAGATCTTTGGTAAAGTTAACTATATGGGTGAATTTTTCAGCCAAAGGGGTGCTGATGCAAAGTACCAGAAATCTTTTGTTTTTATAAAAGATATTTATTTGGAGTAGAACCTTACAGTAACAAGGTCCTAAAAGATCCAACCCAAGGTTACTTCCTCACCGAAGTCTGTTGCCATGTGTTGAAGCAAGATGGCAGGTGACCTCTACCTGGTCTCTCTTTTCTTTTTTCCTCTTATAGCTCCAAGGGTCCAGCTACTTCCACTATCAGCTGTAGGCTGGAAGGCTCATTTCTCTCTGGGCCTTCTCAGCTGCTCAGGTCTCTGGTCTTTTCACTTGCAAACTATCAGGCAAATGGTTCAGCTTTCCCTGGAGCTTTAGATGTTTGCACCTTCTCTTTTCTTTCTCAAAGCAGGACTGAAATGATCAAGTTGTCTCCTCTTCTGTGTCTATGGAGCTCTCTGTCTTCCTCTGCCTTCTTCTGTGTGTCTTTTTGAGTGAGTGTCTGTTTATGTAGCCCACCAAGGGGGCAGAGAATCAACCCTGAGTTATACCCTACTGACATCAAAGCCCTAATCTTAACATAATTGAATCAAAGACAACTCAGCTGAATCTAATACAATCAAAGGGGATCACACCCAGGGGAACAGACCAGTTTACAAACATAATCTCTCTTTTTGGAATTCACAAGTAATCTCAAACTGCCACAATGGGTAATTATGAATGCCAGTATTAATGTACTATATTTTTTCATATGCAGCCCATTTTCCTTACATGGTGTAAAATGCAAATGTATGAAAAGGAATGATAAATCTTTGATTTGGAACATGCAGTGTATAAAGATATAATTTGTAACAAGTATGTCATTGTTTAACCACAAGATTGCTGAGGCAAAGTGTCAGAAATGGGGTGACTTTTATAATGGGAATTTTTTTAAGGGTAACAGTTTACAGTTCCAAGACCATGAACTGTCACAATCAAGACATCAGCAGAGATACTTTCTCACCAAAGTCAGCTACTGGTGATCCTGGGGTCCTGCCACATAGTGAAACAAGATGGTCACTGATCTCTGATGAGGTCCCTGACTTCCCATCCAGAATCTAGTCTCTCCCACAGCTCAGCTGTGG